>VZTL01069207.1:0-28732 GCA_013400535.1 Scopus umbretta | reverse complement strand
ACCCAATTTACTGTTGTGAATCTCGCCACTGAAAAATTCATTACTTGTATGAGCGCAGTAGCTGTTTGTACTTCTCAGTTTGGCCCCACAGCACTGTATGCACACAGTTGCCCAAGGCTCACTTTACAAATCTAGCCTGCTAGCTGGCAGCCAGCTTCCATGGTTTTTCTGCAGTGTCAGTGGCACCTACTAGTAAAAATTGTCGTGAGCAAAAAAAATGGTGCTATCAGCTAGCTATTCCATTCCCTACAGAACAATGGCAACAAATGTCATGAGTAGAGGAGTGGGAATATATTTATGTTTTATTTCAGATAGACCCACTTGTTTCTTCAAATGAATGCGTATTGCTGTGAAATCTCTCTGTGGAGGTGTTAGAAGAGTGAACTGAAAGCACAGCAAATAGGAAATCTGCTGGGCCATGCAGACTTTCTTTCATATATGCTCTTTTTAAGAGCTCTGCTTGCACATACTTCATCATCAAGATTTTTGCTAAGGATGTGTACTCTTTAAAGACTAGTTGCTCCTGAAGGCATAAAGTCTCTCTTAAAATCTATTAGTTTTGTTTGTGCTGAAAGTATATAGTTGCCATTCAGGTACAATGCTCCATTTGTATAGCTTTCAGCAAATGTGCTGTCACATAGTTAGCATAATGATTAAGGGCACTTTGAGAAGCTTACCACCTTTGCTTGTAGAGAGGGTACCTTGACCTATAAAAAACCCGAGTGGTACACTTAATAAATTTATCATTTTGCTAGATTTGTCCATGGATGTTTTATTTATAATTCATTGTTATTAGAACATTTCTACAGTGAATGCTTGAGTTAACTCTTAGCTCTCTCTTAACTCCATTTTGAAGTAGTCAGTGGTGAAAAAACAGAGAGCACAGCTCAATGAACCATTCTGTTCTTGTGAGAGGAAAATGTTTGCATGGAGAGTGCAATTTTGAAGGTCCAAGACCTTAATGCAAAAGGTGCAATACTGCATAATCTCAGGTATTCTGAAAAACAATTTTTTCCACCAGAACTGAACAAAAAATGAAGTTCTTGCTCTGAACCTTGCTGTAGATCATGAAGGTTAGTTTCACACAAACTATTCCTCATTTCCCATATTTAAGGTGGACACTGGCATATTAATTTCCAAGTAAATACAAATATTCTGGCAAAAAGCAGACCAGAATCTTTGAAGCAGTGATTTGCATGGTCACATTTAGCTGTAGAAAAAGATTAAGTGTAAAAGAAAAAGAAAGAATGTCTTTGAAAGATATTTGAAAGCTGTGTTGAGATAAAGACCTGATGGGCTTGAAATGGTTCACCTTTGTAAGTCAACTTAGGTCAATTACTAATCAAATACTAAATGTCTTTAGTACCCATCGAAAAAACCCTCCCCTTGAATACCCAAAATAGCTACAGAAGCTTCTGGGTCTCTGGCATGGTCAAAACTTAAAGGCTGATTTTCTTCCAATTTTTTAATTATGTGTCAAGCTTTCAAATAGAAGGCAACATGCTACACATGTGATGACAACCAAACAACACATTTTTCACAGAAATAGATGGTTGGTAGTCTCCATGTGTCTAAATATCAGTCAGAGCAAAGGCAGGTTAAGTAATGGTAGCACTAGTAATGACTGTGGGTGTCTTGTGCATATCTCAAATCAACAATGACAGAGGCAGTATAAAAACAATTTATGAACCACAGTCCTCTTGGGAACTACATTTCAAGCCATAATTTCATCTAAACTATTTATCAGCTGCTTTTATTTAATGTATGAAGTGTCAAAAATTTTCTTTGACATTAGGCTTATTATTGTCTTTTGATTTATGTATTAAAGCAAAGCATAGTAAATACAAAGATTGCTTAGTGGTTTTGTGTTTGAAAAAATATTGGAAACATTTGCTACAGTGGTAAATTCATTCATATAGTAGTTAAAAATTAAGAAATTAGTCATGAACTTTTAAAACTTAAATAGCTTAAATAGGACAGAGAAGACATGAACTGTAAAATTTTTTACTGTCCAAGGCCCATCTTGCAAATACAAATGTTTATGCTGTGAGGAGAATCAAGACCATATACGTGCAAACAAATAGCTGAGCATGGTTTTCAGAACTGGGAATGCAAAACATTCCTTGGTAGGTGTGTATGAAGGCATAAATCCATGTACCCAGAAACGCCTGGGTGGACCTCTCTGTGCATTTGGCACCAGTTAACTCCACCGGTGGCTATCTTCCTTCTCTTATCTGTATCTTATCTGTAAGGTTTTGATTTTAATATCCACTGAAGTATTCCTGAAATCTTAAACATACTTACAGCGTGAAAAAGTCTTGGGTTGAAATTTCTTGAAACCACACAGAGATCCATCAGTGTGTGCCTGAGCTGCACCCAGCTCCCATCCCAGGAAAGCAGGGATGGCAGAGCCATCTGAGAGGTGCCCCAGTCTTCTGGCTGGGAATGGAGCAGGAGAAAGCAATCCCCATGTAAACAGAAGATTACTATATAAAAAGTGCAAGTGGGCAGCCTTGGATAACAAAGTGTGGTGGGACATGGCAGCTACATGACAGCTGGGGAGCAGAGGGCTGAACCAGCACAAAACCCTTCAGAGTGAGTCTACTTCCCCTAAACAGAACATGTCAAAACAGCATGTAATCCCAACTACAAGCCAAAGTCCCACGTATAACATTTTCCATATAACTGCATTTTTCTAGGTGTGTATTGTGATGCCTTTGAAGGCTGGTACATAAAGAAGTGTATAAACAGCTTTAGAATTTGGCAATTGAATATGTAAAATATACGCTATGGATCTGGAGAAGGAAACTCTCTTGTTGACCCCTCCCTTACAATGCTTGGCAGGAACCGAGGCACTTTTTCTAGATCAGATGCATTCTTGTGGAGGACAGGATGAGGGAGACTCACACTGAGAATACGAAGGGAACAACCTCGTACAGGTCTCCATAAGCAGAGACAAAAGAGCCTAGGCCATTTCAGCTTGGGGTGATGGGGGAAGCATGTGGAAAGAGTTAACAGTTGTGAAGGCCATCATCATGTGGTATGGGCATTTTGGGCAGTGATTCACCAGTACCTTTCCTGGCACTGGCTGCAGAGCTGCCACACATAGAAAGACTCGATGTAGGACAACAGACTCATATAATACAGAAATGTCGGACTGAAAAGGGGGGACGGGAACATGAGCATTCAGGAGCATCTTGTACTACATGTTCAGCCCATCTTTATTTGGATATTCAAGCACCTGTTTTCTACATTTTTTCGGCCAAGAGTTTTTTATCTTGGCATGCTTTTCCTACAGATGTATAACCCACGTGTACAAGAAAAGGAGCGTAAAGAACAATCAAACAATGGACTTGGTTTTAGTACCATCTGTAATCGTTATGAGTAAAGTTCATAAAACACCAGCAGGACTGATATTTAACACTTATGCGAACTGGGATGTAAGTGGAAAATTATGGTCAGCTGTCTGATATTAGTGCAGTAACACAGAATTTACCTGGTTTTTATTTTCACTTTCTGGCCACAAAGTGTATCTTGCAGATATCAAGTGGAGGAAACCTGTGCTTAGGAGCCTACATTGCTTGTCTTGGTTTTTGAACCTCCCGCATATAAAAAGAACTCCAGTGTTGATCCAGCAAGTGTCTATAGTATGCACTTAACATATATGTAAATGATTGCATTAACTTCATAGGTTTAAAGTAGACACATATTTTGTCACTTCATACTGGTCTTCAGCTTACATGGAATTACATCTGAATATTTGCTTATTGGCATCCTTGAAAATTAGAGTGGTTTTAGGCTCACGCCCCGTGTGAGTAGATCTCTGGGAGGACTCATAGATGGAAGAGCTGCTGATCAGTAAGATTAGCAGCTGCAATAGACTGAGAATGAGAGTATGTTTTAATTATATTTTATGCTTACCTTGCATGTCTCTCAACTTATCTCTGTTCTTTTTATTTGTGAAGGGAGGCTCTTTGGGAACTGGGAGATATTCACTCGCACCCTGTGAATGAAACTGGTCTGAAAACTCATAAAATCTGATGGGTTTGTGCAGCTCCTAAAGCCCTCTACCCTGTAAAAGCACATTTTTAATGAATTCGCTGGATCCAGCAGGTTGCGTTCATTTAGAAGAGGAGAAACCCACAAAACCACTGTAACACCAACAATTCAATTTCATTTACTTAATAGGAAATGAGAGTTTTGACAAATAGGTGTTGATTTTTTTTTTAAAGATGCATAAAATCTACCTTTCCACATGGCTTTTAAGGTCTTTCTAAATAATACAGTTCTTTTTCAGAAGTAGGGACTAAATACAAGAGGCTTATTTGTTTATTTGTGATCCAAAGAGGCTTAGAGTGTAAATAATAGAGGTTGTGGTTATGTTTAGGAAATTTCTCTTTTCCCCTTTCTATAGATTCGATAATGCACTTGCAATGAGTCTTCTCTTGAGACATTTATTACCGTTATTCTCTTAACGTGAGCCTGTCAGAAAAAAAAAACAAACAAACCCCAAACCATTTTAAAGACAAAGAGGTGACTTGCCAGCTGAAGGGATAGCTTTCTTTTTCCTCCATGAAGAAAAAG
Source organism: Scopus umbretta (assembly GCA_013400535.1). Taxonomy (NCBI): domain Eukaryota; kingdom Metazoa; phylum Chordata; class Aves; order Pelecaniformes; family Scopidae; genus Scopus; species Scopus umbretta. Next base: position 24,148 of record VZTL01069207.1, on the reverse strand, counting down.
CTGTTTCACACTAAACGTTAACATAGATAAACAGACTTTAGTGTCCTTTACACAGTGCTCTAGCTGGCTGCCTGCTTTAAAGGGATGGAAATCTCTAGAAAATGTACATTGAGTCCTAACTTTTCACTTAGGTTTTAGGAGAATCAAATCTAGCAGACATGATAATGGGTCTAAGTTTGGTCTCGTAACAGCTGTACAATACGTTCATACTTGACAATACTGGAGATAACTCCTCATCTTTGCCAGAGGTGGAGTAGAATCAGGCCCCCATATTTGAAAAATCTATTTGTTAAAATTGATCAGCCTACATAAAACCAGCCTAAACTGAAGCAGTACTTCTGGGCCTTAGAAATCTGGTAAAACTGCAGTTGTAAAGTGTTACTGATGAGTGCGCACACACACACACACAATTGTATTTGATGCATGTTATGAATGACAGAAGTGAGAAAAACCACTCCTTACTTTTCAGGTTTTAATGAGCTCTGATGTAATGTAGGTTTTTTTCTTTCTGCTGTTAAAGATCTGTGAATATCGTCTTTGGCAAGCATGCCACTTCAGGCGGGAGCCTGCAGTACAAAGGGGAAAAGTATGGCATCAGGCTTTCACCAGCAAATTAAAGGCACAGTATTAAATGCCTAAGTCATAACTATGTATTGTCTTTAATAGGAAGGTTTATCACATGGGATATCCTTCCAGTGCATTTGGAAAAAATATTCCTTTCAGTTGAAGAAATACGTATTATAGCATTTTTAAAATCACAGCTATAGAATATAAATTGAAACAGTGAGCTCAGAACAGAGCAGCGAATGCTTTGGGGAAATTAATCAGAACACCATTAAATAGAGGTATTAAATTATAAACAACTTACAAGTAAAAATTTTTATAGCTGAAAAATTTTCCTTTGCAAAATGCTGACCTCACAGTTTGACAAGTTTAACGGAATAATCTAGGTGTTGCTGACTTTTTGTAAAAACATAGAAAAATGTTTTATTTTGTAAAAAATCAAAACTTTTACAAGCTATTTCATTTTATGAAAACCTCCTAGATTCTCTTTGGTTTTGTCCTTCTTCAGGTTTTCAAATTCATGTAAACCCACAAGCCAGAAATTCAGTCTGTTACTAAGTTCAGAATTAATGAAATGGATTCATTAGTTCCTTAATTTTTCTGTGGGGTTTTTTTCCCTTCATGAACTACTTTTATTTAGGTAGTCTCTCAAAGCTGTGTCTTTTCCATCTTGTCACTGTCAAACCAGCAAAAGGACCAGAAAGCTGAACTGCTGCAGCTCAGTGTGTGATCTTAATGTGTCTGCAAACAACAAGAAGAGAAACACAGTTTTCTCCAGAGTACTATTTGGCGTTGAAATGATTTAGGTCTGGAAAACCAATCTGTTCATCCTTCTGGACAATTTCTGAAACAAATATTTAGCAAGATTTATAGTGTTGTACATATGCAAGCCAAAGGATTCCACTGGAAGGCAGATTTTTGTAATACCATATAATCGACTACTCAATAAGATGTTTTATTGTTTTGGTTTTTTTTTCTGAGTAATAAATACAATTCTGCAACATGTTTTAGGGCCATATAAATATAACGAATCATTCAACTTTTCATTTCTTCTGTAACTAGATGATTTTATATTATCCTGTTTATAGAATAGATACGAAAACACTGGAGGCCTTTAGATGAAAGCAAACAAACAAAAAACTAAATGAAACACCTCCCCTTGCACGCACTTTAATTACTGAAATTTCATTTTCAACTTAGTCATTTGAACCCATTAAAGTGTAGACGTTTCAAAAATGCCTAAATAACAGGTTCAGCTGAAACCCTAGTGCATAAATATAATGTGAAAACAGGGTTTAAGAACGAAAATCAGTAAGGTTGTTTTAAACATGTTAAGGCTATTTGCTTGCTGTTAATCATACTCTTAGTTTACTCCAGTCACGTAGTCTAGGAATAGTGTTGTACAGCGGTATCCCCTGGCAAACTTCCTCTCTGCAAACACAGAACAAACCCATCATCTGAAAACCTTAACACTTGTGCATGAGATGACAGAAAACAGATAAATGCAGACATGTGTAGCCAGGAGAGCCCAGGCAAACACTGCTGGCTAGTGTGACCTACGCTGTTATCAGTGCACCTGTACCCAGAGAAGTGTGTTTTCAATACTCATCGTGAAGACTCAGAATGGTGTAGCTGGAGACTCAGAGGGAAATCCTGCCAGGTGGGAGGACCTGCACAAGGAAGGCTTCAAGGGTTTAGTTTTGAAGTGCAAGTGGTTAATGAAGCTCAGGGCAAGCTCAGTGCCTTGGGCAAACAGGAGCCTCAAGGGCCAGTTAGGCATGAGCTTTCCCAAATGAGTCAAAAAAGGCCTAAGCAGTGTGTAGTCCACCACTGAGGGCAATGGGAGTTTTGATCCTTTCTGTTTTGGCTTATGTTAGTCATTTGCAGTCTCCTCAGGTAAGTATTTTAGCCATTATAAGGTGGAGAGGAGGAAGCAGGAGAGCTCGGCTGAGCCTACGTGCACACAGGCACTGTGGGGACACGTGCAGCCCTAAGCAGAGACCCCCACCCCACTGATGGCACCATTTGCAGCAACAGAAGCTACAGCAAGTCTGTGTGTAAAGCAAGGTGACAGTATTTTAAAGACACAAACCCAGGACACCTTTCCAGCAGTATTTTTTAGGGCTGTGAAATACTCGGGTGCCCTGCATTCAACTTCCTCTGATCAGCTCTGTGAGGACTAGGGATGTCGCAGGCATGGGAGCTGGTTTTGAAAGCCCTCAAAGCTTTTCCCATCCCTGTTGTGGTCATCCCTGCCTCTCCCTGCAAGAACAAGCTGCGGCATGGCACTGACAAGACTCCTCCACCGTCCCTGGCTTTGATGTTAAAGCCTTCTTGCCTCACAAGGCATGGTGCATCTCAGGCACAATCTCAGATTAGGCTGAAACATGGGCTCATAATGTCTAATGAGAATCTGACAGGGGGAGAAAGCAGAGCAAATACTTTATATCTGGGTGGTGTTGTGAGCAAATATTTCATTGCTATGAGTAACTTCTCTATTAATTTATAGAAAACTTTTCATGTAGCTATAAATTGGAATGTACTCAGAATTTCAAAGGTGAAATATGTGGGATTATAGTGAATAGAAGAGACAGTCCTGGCAAAATTAAGATGTATCTGCATCCAGACACCAGACTTCTCCATTCTCTGTATTTTAATAACAGCAGTGAAGCCACTCAAGGGCCAAGACACCAGTCTTTTGGCAACACACAGAAGCAGCATGAAAACGTCTGCTATAATTATAGCAGGACAAAAATTAGTTTGAATGCAGAGGAAATAACTACTGCATCTGATCAACTCTTTAAAGTGGTTAGAACAAGCTGCATGAGAACAGGTTTATTCTTCTTGCCCTGAGTCTTGTGCTTTAGTTTTAATAATTGTTTAAAATTAAAAAAAAAAAAGATATGCAAAATATAATTGAAAAAACAGTGGGCTTTATACGTAATAATTCTTGAAACTCTTTTTAACCACAGAAGAGGACAAATGATTTTCTTCCCATAGCTTAGAATCACTCCTCAGTATAAATATGGGGTGAATAAAAAAATAATCCATTCCCCAGTTTTAAATTTGCTACTTTTTGTTTTCATTGAACCTTCTTTTGTTATTATCTTATATGAGACAAAGCCAAAAAGTCTTTTTAGTTGATCTTATTGATGTTTTTTATCAGCATCTTTCTATGATCTTTTAATGACATAAAGAATCTTGCTGTTTCCTCTTCATATGAGAGTTGTCCTGTGAACAGCAATACTTAGAATTGTTAATGAACCCATTCTAATTCTTCAATAGCCTTTAACAATGAGGGGAACACTGCTGCACAGGTTATTACAGTTGCTGATACCATAACTGCTATCTTAGAAAAGTCCACGTTCTCTTCTTACCCATTATGTATCTATCCAAACAGTGTGTTTACTCTTGACCACGTTGGCTCAGCTGGAACAATTTTTATGCAATATCATCCTTTCCTGTTTTAATTATGGCGACCTAATAATCCTAAAAAGTGGAAGAATCAGCTGAATTTTTCACTTCATAGTCAGTAGAAAAGTTTTTCCTATGTGCCTTTTCCTCATCTTTTAGCAATTAATTGCAGAGTTAACGAGTTGTAGTGAGAAAATACTCCTCTTTGCATTTAAGCAAATAAATCAATTTATTTATGTCTGAATATGAACATTTTGGAAACTTTCTTTGGTTCATCTCTGTCTTAGAGCACTCAACAGCTGTCTCCCTGTAGCCAGTCATATCCCAAGCAGTACATCTTCTCGGTGGTTTTTCTTGATTATTACAACCAACCACAATTTTTTCTGTAATTATTTCATCAAGAGCACAAATGAAGCTGAATAAATTGAATCCTGATTTTTGATAATGATGGTTATTCTTCTCCAACATGCATCTGAGACATAAATTTGTCTTCCTTTGTCACCAAAAGAAGCTCTGCAGATTCACGGGAGCCATTTGTCAAACACTTGTATTGCTTCTTACACAGCTGCATTTGTTTCTCCTCATCCATGGAGAAATTCCTAACCAGTTGAACCTTTCTTTGTTATGAAATACTATGCTCATCCCACATTTTTGTCAACTTAGATGTCCCTAGGTGGTGCACGGACATGGAACAATCTATTGTTAATTTTTATAACAATTGTTTTATTAAATTTCCTTTGCTCACCTGTCAATTTTGAAAGCAAATTTTTGCTTTTTCATGGAGAATTGGTATCTTTCTGTTGTGCTGATCTCTGTTCTACCTCTGTTTCTCTTTGTGTAGCTTTCTCTGAATTAATGCAGCTATTGACTGGAGGCATGAAATCAAGCCTCCAGGTTTTCCTTTGCCGTTCTGTTTCTATGAATAATCATTTGTCAGTTATTTTCTGCTTTCAACATTGCTCATTTTCAGTTATACACATGTCAGTAGGCCAGACCCTACTGATCAGATAGCTTAACACTCATTAATGCCACTCACTACAGCGGAAAAGCATACTGTCACCTTTGGTAACACTGATATGGTCATACAGGTGCAGAACTGTTTGTATAAACTTAAGTTACATCAATAAAGATTCAAATACATTCTGGAGATGAAAAGACAGATGTAAATTCAGGCTCTTTTTCAACAGAGTGCATAAGCAGGTGCTTAAGTTTAGGCCAATGGCTTTTAAGTGTGTGCTTCTCCTCTAGGGGTATCAAAACCTCAGTAGTGTTTTGATAGGGTCAATAGCTAATTTTCAAAGGTGCTGAATCTCCATTAAACTAGCTGAAGTCAACAGTAGCTGCATATGATCAGAGGGCATTGAGACAGAACAACTAAGTCCCACCAATTGGAGAGAAACGTTCTGCTCTGCCATGGCTGAAGAATGCCAGGATTTTGAGGAAATAGGTTTGGTTTTTGACTTGGAACACTCTTTTCTGAAAATGGCATAACCGATTCTTGCTGACAGCAGATAAGCAACCTAACTTGTAGGTGAGCTTCAGTGTCATACATACGTATTGCTATAGTTATGGATTGTTTTTAAAATGCTCATAGTAGCAGAGCTGAAAAGCAAAACCATGCACATAGATTGCAGCAGTTGGTCAGAAAGCAATCATGTGGTTGGTAATTTTCCAGGGAGACCTGAAGGGGGCAAGTTGCATTTATGTGATCTAAATCCACTGGTCGCATTCAGGGGGGATTAACATCTGTTAAAAGTATTATGTTTATCATGCAGGTGTTTCAATATTTGTATTTATTACGTGTTGCAGCAACAGTCTCTGAGAAAACATTCATATAACAATCTGGTTGTTTTATTGTCTGAATCTGTCAGGACAGTCATTTTGTTACTCCAACATTGTGATCCCCTTGCAAGCTGTAAACTATTTAATGAAGTGAGTATATGGAGAAAGATGACAGACTTTCAAACTTTTGGAAGACAGTTTTACATCAGAGACATTAGTTTTTGCACTTGGGATTGTTCCTAATACATGTATGGCAAAAATGTTGAATTAGATTGAACATTTCCAGAATTCCAATGTATTCCCCTGTGTAGTTCTATATTTGACATTGCTTTCATTTTGTCAATAAACAATGCACTTAGATTCCAATATTAATGGAAATAAATATTCCATGAAGTACCTCGTAGAAAGTGTAATTATATCTGACTTTGAAGAGCTTTGCTTCATGTGTCTATAATGCTTTTATTGCCCAAAAAGTAACTCTGCAGATATAGTGACTTGCAGGAAAGGCTGTTGCCTGTTAAAAAGAAAAAAATAAAAAGATAAAATTTTAAAGCTTGACATCTGCTGATTTGCATTGCAGTGTAATGTGACACAGTCAGTACCACAGACAAAACAACTATGTTAAAAATGTTAAGGCTGCAAAATCAAGTGCTCAAAAGCATGAGGAAATACAACAGTTTAGGTCACCTGTATGATCTTAATTTGGCCCCCTTGAGTGATTACATTATGATGTAGTCTTTATTATATTATCATGGATGTTTTTGTTCACAGGACCTCTTGAATCTGATCCAGCTCATACTGGAGCTAATGGAAATATTTTCACTGACTTCAGTGAGTTTCAGGCCAGGTTCCAAATGGCCGTTTTTTTTCTTATTTAACCCATATTTCTTGAAATAACATAGGTGTATATAATGACAAAGTTTATCCGGTGAATAAGACATGATCCTTGTCCTGAACAATTTACAAAGGCCCTGCTCATATGATGAACTGGAGGTGATTGGTTCCTTCTGCCTAAATGGATCACTATTTTGCTTTGATTAATCCACAAAAATGTAAGTATATTTTTATATGGACTTCATTGCTGTACTACAAAGAAACAAACAAAAAAGAAACAAAGGCACTAAGCTGGGGTTTTTTTTGAGCAAATAATTTATACTAAGGACAAAGACAATACAGTTCAGCGGCAGAAGGGTGCATAGTGGTGACTGATTATGGAAAACGTAGGAAGTAGAGCTGAATGAACAGGTATTTTTTTTCTTTTAGCATTTGTGGACCAATAGGTTATACAAATTATAATGATTACTGTAGAAAGATAATTTTCAACAATAAATGTCTAGCCAAAAGTGATATTTAGATGGGGTGTGATCAGTCATGAAATGACAGGTTAACTGCCAAAGGTTGAGATGGGATGAGATTTGTACCAGCTATTTCTGTTAGATAAGTTCTCCGATGTACCATTTTGCTTGGATCAAATATCAGCCAAGTTGTCCTCATTTGGTCCTAAACTTGGCCAAGCATTAGCTGCAATTAAATGACTCGTCTCAAATTATTAGAATTGTATTTAAAGCACAGATTCCAGGAACAAGCTTCCTTTTGCCCCACTCCATGTGTACTGAGAATTAACATGATTTAATATATCACCATCTCACCATAACACATCCCCTCATATACTTTTTCAGGTGATTTCCATCCATTTCTATTGTGGCCTTCAGAAAAGCAGGATCACACCCAATTTATCTTCTATTTTCCATCAGCAACTTAACTTACTGCATGTCCTCATTCAATAGGACTCCTTCCTGACCGTTGATGTCTTCCAACAATATCAACAGCAGCAACATTCACTGTTTTAACTCTCGCATTTATTGATCCTATGGTCAAAAGAATATGACTGAAGTGTTTATATGCATTATGTACCTATAATTTTATTCTTTCTTTTGGCCTTCTGAATTAGTAACATCTGTTACTGCTGATGGGAAATATCCTCTGGGCCACAGAGGAATTACAGTCACATGTTGCCTCTGGAACAGCCTGTGTGAATCAGCAGTAAGATAGACTCATCACTCTGCACCTAATAGATATAACACCAAAATGGAGCCAAGACATTCCTGTCCAAAGTGGGAGGTAACGGTCTATCCTCTAGCTTGAAAAGAGAAGCCTCAAACCATTTTCTGAGTGCTTGCTGCCTAACAGGCAGAGGTTACTTAGTCTGAGTCAATGTAAGCTTCACATTTTCATCAGAGCTTTATCTTGCCTTCTTCACATAAGGAATAAAGTGGTCCATAAGCTAACTGTAAGAACAACAACAACAACAAGATTTGGGAATATAGAGTGCACGGCATAAGAGGTCCTTAAGTCCTTGTGTTTTTTGATGCTGAAGGATAGCTTTGGAGTACTTTTCAGCATTTTTCATTTGTCTCACATCTAAAATTTCAAAGATAAAATATAAATATATAAATAAATAGAATATAAAATATCACACATTACCAATGTACTGGTCATTGCCTAAGGAGGCTGCAGCAAGTAATCAACAAAATATTACTTCATGGTGCTGATGTGGGAGAAAGAAAAATAAAATTTTGTTTTGCAGAGGGGCAAAATTTCTCCACCTTTGGAAAAATGACCCAGGATCTTTCATATATGGTATCCAGAATTACTGAATACCAAATAAGTGACACAGTCTCTTACTCAGAGTAGTGGTTCTAAATGCAGTATGTGTTGATCTTGATGCACACTAGTGGTTAAGGTAGCAATCAGGAGTTTTGTTTCACGTTTGTACAGTGTCTAGCACACACAAAACTGGAGCTTGTGACCAGGACAGTTACTCAGGTAAGCTGTGCATTCTCTCAGGCTCTTAGTCAGATAAATAGTAGAAGCATATTAAATATTTATAAATTTGGTTTCAAAAATTTTTGTTTGAAAGACCCATGGTGAAAGGCTGTGTTGAGGGAAATCTGTGGCAGACTGGACCTTTGAGTCTTACCTTTACAGTGAAGACTACTTTTTGTGCAAACTAGCTCATGTAAAAAAAAAAGCTTAAAAAAAATCCGAATTTGATCAAGCCAAATTGATTCACTAAGTGCCGTAAGACACATTACATGGCTTTTTGTAACATAATTTATACTGCAGACAAGGAAAGGCTCCAAGAATATAAAAATTCAATTCTCGAGTCTCTGAGTCAACATAGCAAAGCTAGATCGTATCCCTGGTTCTTTACATACTTGCACTGATTTGCCCTGGCTATTATTTCTTGAGCCATATCATAGCAACATATTTTGCACGGTAGTAAATTATCACAAATGGAGAGATGCAATGTATGGCTAAAAATAATGCCCGCATTTTGCACAGCTGTAGAGTTTTAACTGAAAAGCTTAAGCAGCTCTTCAGAAAGTCACAACATCTGATCTGTAAGGTGCTATCTACCTTTGTTTTCAGTGGGAGTTGAGGACGTACAATCCTCCAGAGACCTGACACCTATAGAGGATATTATAGAAGTCAAGTAACTGACATGTGATAGTGTGGTTCATCCAATAAGGAACAGATTGTTTAAAACAGACAAGTGGAGTGAGTAACTAGCTATCAGAGACAGTTTTGACATAGAGCCATAAAGTGGGAAGCGGCATGCCGTTTTAGCAGGCATTAATGCAGCAGACAGACCTTCCTAATGATCTATAAATAAAACAGAAAAAATGTCTTCCTGGCTTAAGTGAATTATTGTTGCCATTAAAGATGATAGCACGACATGGGAGGAAAGGTAGTGCTACTTCTTTAAAATGGAGTGTTCCTCCCGCACACTCATTATTAACTCCAGCTAGAAACTGGAGTAACACAAACACAACCTTCTTCTGTCCAGGTTTGACACTACATCCACACAAAAGGAAAAGATAGCTTTTTTCTGAAAAAAGCCAGGCAGCCCCTGTAATACTTGCAGTTGTTCCTTCCCCAACACTAGTTGCAAACAGGAAAGCTTTCATATAAATATCCACCTGTATCTTTACCTGTTGTGGAGGTAGGAACTGTGGTTCCAGTGTGTTGGAAGCAATACAGACAAGAAGTTTTTATAATTTATTAATCGTTAACAATCAAATGGCTGGCCATTTGCTTTCTTGTTTTGGCTTAAAAATATGTTTTTGAAGTCATCTCATCTCAGCTGAAATAAGGAATTTAACCATATGATCATAGGTTAAGTCTTTGGATGGTAGGTCATGAGGTATCTAGTGTAATCTCCTGCTGAAAGCAGGGTCATCCATGAGATCAGGCCAGGTTACTCAGGATTTGTCCAGTTGGGTCTTGAAAACCTTCAAGGATGGAGCCTGCACAACCTTCTTGGGAAACCTGTTCCAAAACACATAACTGCTTATGGCCAGTGGGATATTTTTTTTTTTGAGTATTTTTTGAAATTGAGACAGGAGATAGGAATAATCTCTTTATCTTCCCTATTGCTAAGCAGTGTGATCGGGTTGTTGTGAACAAATGGCTCTAGAAGACTGAGGATGAAGATTTTTTAAAGGACTGTACAATTACTTGGAATTTTCATCTGGATCTGCATGTGTCTTTGTACAGGGTGACATTTATTTCTTTTTATATCAGAATGTGGTAGAACTATAGGTTAGTAACTTTCAACCTACTTTTCATCAGCCATGAGAACAGTTCCTGAGATCTCTAGAACGTGTAGAACAACCATGTACAGCACTGCCTGTACCCATGCTGTTGAAGCATCACAGCTTGATCACACATGGCTGTGAGAAGATTGATGTGATTTTGCTTTTGCTGATAGTCCTTTCTTGGCGTTGCCTTTAGCCTTCATTCAAGCACTGTAAATTCTACCAAAAATATTACTTTATCTCTACTCCAACTCTTTCTGCCCTCCTGTGTTTCTTTTCTCCGTTGTCTTTTCTGAAAAGCATATTTGCAATTTAGAGATAGAGAAGGGGGAGGTGTGTTTGGTGGGTTTGTGATACATGAATCCTCTACTCAAAATCCCTCTCTTAGGACTTGGATTCAGAAACTTAGATTTGGTTTTCATACCATCAGTTGCAGGCCAGAAACACACACATAGGAAAGAATATTTTTTTTTCCATTTACTGGAGCAATATTCCCTTCAGTACTTAAAAAATTTAATTAATAAGCCTATTCCTCTTTCCAGAGATCTTCTGAAGGTGCCACTATAAGATGGTCTGCGTGCCAGCAGATGTACCCCTAGGCACCAGCTCATGTCCTCTGCTGCCTACATTCTCCTGATTCATTACATCACATGGCTGCTGAGTTTTCTACCTGGTATAGAACAGCTGTGTTGCTTGTCTACTTTGAAAAAAATCTGTTTTCCCACTATTTATGTGTGTAATTACTCTCTTAATTGTAATCAAATACAGAAAGCTCAAAGTGCTGTATTTAAATAGATCAAAATTCAAGGTCTTGGATCAGGTATTTAAAAAAGATTGTTAAAATATCCCAATCATTTTCATGTCTGTGGCTCTAAAATTTAATTCTTATAATTCAAAATGCTATGGATTTTCTTAATTTGAAAAATATGGATTAAAAAAATTCCCTTGTCTTAGGCATGCTTTCTTAACCTAGAGATCAGTTCAGTAAATCATATGAAGTGCCCCTCAGCACTTTTCTGACATTTTACAGTGCTTCATTACTGCAGATAAATGTAGTTATAGTTCACATAATACGAACCCAGAATTCTTGTGCAGGTACTTAATTGAAGCGGATAAATTTTTACGCAGCAGTACTTTGTTCCTCCTAAATCTTTAGTAGTCCATGGGTATTAATATAAGTGGTAGTAGTGTTAGGTAAACTTTTTTAATGAAAAGAAAAAATACTGAAGTTTGTTTTGTGTTTTCAGTCTCTGACAACGAATGAAATGAAGGAGGCTTGTATTCCAAGGAATTATAAAGGGTTAAAAAAACATAGATCTCCATAAAGAAACAACATTTGTAAGTTTTATGGTTAAATCAGCCATTGCTTTGCTGACCAATAAAATGGAAAATGTGTGCTTTTATAGGTTTATAAAAAAGGCAAACTCTAGTTGCATGAAAAATAACTTTCACCGATTGAGTACAGGTGGCGACTTGTTTAAACTCTGAAGATGTAAAGGCTTAGTATGTATGACTGAAAAAGGGAACATGGCACAATAAAAAGTCTTCCTTTCTTTACTCATCAATCCTTTGGGTATTCCATGTCAAATAAATGTTACAACAATTTACAGTAAAAGTATACAGTGGAAGTGCCAACGTTAACACTTCTTAGGACTGGACAGGGTCCAAATTTTTCACACCAATATTTAATGCGAAGTAAAATGTCTTTTCCATTGGAAGTGTCAGCTGTAACATGCTTTCCTATATTTGGCAACATGCTCATGTGAAGTATAAAGTCAAATGCACATGATGTTCTTTTTATTTCAACCATGATAAATTGTGTTCATTTGTTTAAGTGCAAGTGGCAGTTTTAGTGTTCCTACTATAAATTTTGGTTAGCTTCTATTGACATGCTGTATTAAACTTAAGAAAAACAAATTACACTTCACCCATTTTAATTGACTAAATGTGTCAAAAACACAATAAGTATAACACAAAGGGTCAGAGTCTCAGACTTCACCATAATGGGTGTCATGGCAAGGATCCAGCTTTTTGTACATTTCATTTTTCATAAAGTTTTAGTATGAGGCATACATTTAACATTGACTTCCACTTCAGATTTGTAGCTTAAAAAATTCTTTTGTGTTCCGTTCCCATTGCACTCACTCTAATATTGTTAAAAGTTCTTCTTTTTTTTTTTTTTTTAAGGTGATAGTACTGATGAATATTGATGATCCGCTATAAACATAAGATTTCAAAATTGACTTTGGTATTTGAAGGAATGAATCCATGATTTATGTGGTACAAATGGATTTGTGTCAAAACCGATGCCTGAGACCATGGTTAGGATTCCCTGAGACCACTTTTCTAAATAGATGAGCGTGGTTGAGTGCCAGATGAAACTTGGCATGCCTCATTCCCGGAGGGTTTGAACGGAGCCTGTCACTTTTAATGCACGCATTTCACGCTAAAGAATTGATGTCTATTTTTATCTTTTGGAAATCTTTACCTGTTCTCTGGATTTTAACAAGTAAAAATTAAGGAAAACCACTAAGAGATGGTATGACTATTGGCAAAATGCCCCTAAACATTGAAATACCTTGATGGAGTTCAAGCCATTTGAATGTCTCAGTGTGGATTCATTGTTACGAATTGTGAACAAGGGATCAGTGGTTGTACAAGTGCCAGAATATTTTTTCTCTCTGCTCTTATTGCTGCATTAAGCCTGGACCCGCTGAAAGGCTTTTGCTCTCAGCCTGAACCTCTGCCTGGTTAGATGTAGCAAGGTGGACTGGTTAGGGAGCAGAAGGGCTCAGACTGCACATAGGACTTCCAGCAGGGCTTGTCAGCTCTCATGGGTTTCCAGCAAATCCTTTCATCTATGTTCATCTTCCAGTGGGCATCATGAAGAGGATGTCATGTGCTGCCAGATCCTGACGGGCCGAACCCACACAAACAGCACCACCCGCTTGTTTTGTATGTCTGCAGCTTGTGTCCTCCTGCGATGGCTAAGTAACAGCCAGCAAAGCCCCTGCTGGCTCCTGTTTGCTGTTGGTACAGCAACATTTCTCTGAGCTGTGCAGCTGCAGAGCCCGACTGTAACGCCTGTGGTAAAGAAAATGGGTCCAGACATACGTTTGCATTATCCAAAAACAGAAAGCAAAATTTTCAGCTGCAGCAGGTGTGTTTTTAGCCGGAACTATTTCTGTGTAGAAGTCTGTTAATCCAAAATGCGCTGACACTTCCCCACCTTTGGGAAACTCGGTGAGATGTATGGACTCCATACCTAAGAAAAATTAACAGGAGCCAGAGAACCCAGCTAACCCTAACAGGAACTCTTCGGAGGCAGTTCAGTTGATTGCTACTTCCCTTCAGAGGGGGTGGCAGCTGGGAGCAGGTCCCTCACCCTGAGGGTGGTGCTGCTCTTGGCCTCTGTGTGGGACAGGGACGAGGAGGAGCACCAGTCTGCCAGTGTGACTGCTGCGAGGGCAGCTGGGCGGGTGTGCACAAAGAGCAAGGGGCTTGAAGAGGAGTCCAGGAGGGACCTGAGCCTTGAGCCTGTGGTGAACATCCAAGTCCAAATCTGGCTGGAAGGATTCCAGGGAGAGGACTGGGCCTTGTCACTCTGGAAGAGTGATTTATTCTCATCTTTGCAGCCTTCTCCACTTGTGCTGAACAATGTTCTTTCACCCACAGGTCTCATAGTTCTATCCTGTTGTAGGCACTTCCATGACAGATAGGTTAGCTCTTAGCATGCAGCACATGGAACATTTCTTTACTTTTGAATTTTTGACACAAAAGTTTACTCTTTTATTCAGAGGCACCCTGCTCTATCCCTCTAACTTGAAAGCCCTAATGTGGGCGTCTTCTGTTTCAAGGTAAATTTTATTTGCTTTTGGGGTTTTTATGATCCTGTCACAACTCAAGCAACTAGTTTCATAAAGGTATTTTTAGCTACCAGAGAAGGCTATACATTCCTCAAGACTGAAAATACATCATCTGGGATCATATATATACACGATCCCAAAGGGAACTTAAAACTTTCTTCATGATAGACTAAATGACAAAAACTCTCCAAAAGTTATAGTTCAGTAGGTAGGAAACCTAGATAACTCTGTGCACGTTGTCAACAGAACAGGCTGTGCTGTCTGTAGCTCCATTTGCATGCCACTTTCAATGCAGAACCACAGAATACGCCATTTTCAATATAAATTTGCCAAACTAACTCTGCAGAATTCTTCTTTGTTGCTGTTTTTTTACCTCTGGTGGAATATTTCTCTTTTGAGTGTTTGCTCTATCCAAAAAAAAAAAAAAAAGAAAAAGAAAAAGGAAAAGAAAAAAGGTTATTGAGAATTCTTCCTGTACCTAACCCATACAGACTTAAAATTTGGAGAAGAAAATTATTCCATCTGCTGTTCAGAAAGTGCCTTTTACTGGATCTCTAGTGATATACCTAAACTTGGCCAAGCTAAACACATTGAACACCCTTCCACCCCAGCAACAGCATCAAAGAAACACTATCTGCTGGGAGCTCCCCTTAGAGTTTAGCAGCTAATTTGCTAGCATTTTGTTGGGGCTGAGCATGCTCCAACCCAGAGCTGGCAGGCTGACAGGTTTCCCTGGAACTGCAAATTCCAGCTGTTGTGCGACAACCTGATGCCCAGCATGGGGACTGGAAGCAGAGACTACCTCACTAGTTTTCCTTCCATTCATAGTAAGGCAGTATAAAGAAAAAAGAAGAAATTTCACTGTAATGAAAAGGAGAACCAATCTGGGATTGTGTATATAATAGACTGCAAAGGTAGAGAGGCCAGGACAGGGACCTGATACTATAAAGAAAATATTTTTTTTTTTTTTTACTGTATAGTTAAAGATTATTTAATAATGCATAAGCAAAAAAAGGGCAAAATAAAGATTTGTACAGGGCAGTTGAATTCTGGTGATTCCTATTTTCTGGTGCTTCACCTTGCTACAAGCGTTCCTTTAAAGTTTCTTGTGTATGTGTTTTATATTTTACCTTATTGTGGCTATGTACATCTAAAGTTTGCCATTTATTGCCAAAAGAAGATATAATATCAATATTATACTATAATACAATTATAATAGCACAATAAATAATATGTCAATTGAGATTATGGCAGATATTGAAAGGAGCTCCAGGTCCATGTGGCTGCTGCAGTCTTTCATAAATTTAACCAGGAGATTTCTATAGGACTGAAAGATTTAATTATCTGAAAAATCATTCTCATCTTACAGTAGGAAGACAACTGAGGAAACATCAGGAACAACTACTGGAGCTAAATTAATCCACTGACCTAGGAGATAGGAGAGATGACAATGACTAAAATCAGTCAATTTTTTTTCAAAAGCATTAGCTGAAAGAATCATATTTGTCTCAGATGTTGCTTTGCAGAAAATTTATTTATTTATGACTCTCAAATTTGGAAACAATTTGTATGCAATTTTGATAGTAATTATTTTTTATCATCTTGACCTTTGAAAAGCTGGGTCTACAAGTATAAATGGGATACCTTAATAGTTTTGGAAATCCTAAAAATCCAGTTTTATTTGTTCATTGAATGGACGCTGGGGAAGATTGAAAATATGCACATAACTATTTCCTTTGAAAAAGAACTTGCTTTATGATATTCTTAGTGACAACACTACCTTGCAGAAGCTTCTGCCCTTCGAAAAAGCTCAGTACTACAAAAAAAAGTGTTATCTGACTACAGCAATCAAGTGCCAGTGAGATAAACAGATGGACACAATCCAGCTCTTACAGAGAAACATTGGTGTCTCAAATGCTTAAAAAAAATTATTTTGACAATTCAGCGTGAAAGAAACATGACAAAATTGTCAGTGCCACTGGAGCTGTCTCTGACAGTGAGAATACAGGCTTCCACAGCTCTCCTTCACCTCAAGGTTAAAGGCAAAACCCAGCTGGGTTTGACTGAAGTCAAAGTCCTGTTGTTTTTAATATAACCACATGACTAGCTCACTGTAAAATTCTTGAAAATAGTCTGTGTTGTAACCTAGGTGTTTCTAGGGGTCTCTCTCCTGAGTTTCCCTCTAAGAGATACTCTGAGAAACACTCCACCATACTTCATTGCTGCTTATCATGACTGTGAAACCATATCAAATACACCCCTTGTCATTCTTTTGCATTGTATGTTATAGCACAGCGTCTTTCATCGCTGTCTATTATTTAATAAGTAATGTCAATCAACCGTACTCCATACCAATCCTTACTGCTAAACCTTGTTCATCACAGTAAGGTATTTGCTGGTTCCTCATCCAATTATCAACCAATTTCAAGTGAGTATTTTTATCCTATAGTATCCTTTGAGTTCCCTCCGCCGGCTTCCAGTGTAGCAAAGGCTTAAAGTGCCTTCACTCACACATACACACAAATAAACATTGCTCTGGCTCTAATTTAAAAATAACATCTTCATATACATTTATGTGTGAGTATAGAAATTATTTCTTATCAGATATATCTGTTCTTGACTCTGTTTTGGATTTTGTTATTATGGGCACAGAACTGATGTTGATACCAGCTGTAAAATTGTACCTATTTCTTCTCCTGTGAATAACATTCAGTTATAAAATTGTAGTCCCCAGAAATTAAATAAAGCTTTCCATTCATCTGGAAAATATTCTTCCAAGTAATTGGTAAGAAATTCAGTAGATTTCTTAGATGTAGTAATTCATGATCTGTATAACGTTCTTCTGTTAGAAATAAGTGTGCATCTCTATTTTAGTGTTGATTTTCTTTTGTCCTTTACTACATGGAATCAAAAGGTATATTTACTTTTGACAGTAAACCCTGTATTTAAACACTGAATAAACCATAGAAAAGAATGAATTTTTCCTTTCTTAATAACTGCCTAAAATAGTTAAAACTTAGAAAAATTGATAACTCTCATGCTCTCAGTAGAACATGTATCATGAGAGTGTTAAAAACTAACTAGATGCTAAACATATCAAAGGTATGTGTGGGAAGAAATATGACAATTTATTCACCTACAAGCTCTGAAGCTCATAAATTGAGGCTGCATATAGCATTGCTGCACAGCAGAAAAAGCTGCTTTCCTTTCTGACTCCTGGAGAGACAATATCCACATCCCTATTTAAAGTTGCTGATGCACTAAGGAATTTGTCCTTTGGTCAGGAAAATGCAGGGGTGCTGCTTATTTCCTCATGGCAGCATGAGCTCCAGCCCCTTTGGAAATTTTTCAATGAAATATTATCGTAATGCACCTGCATGGACTTGACTGGATGCGTCTAAGATTTAGCAGGGATTGGTAGACAGAAAAAGACTACTCCAAACCCATGAGACTCTTCCACATTTCCGGGACCCTCTTTTTTCCAATAAGTTTACACCACTAAAAACCCAAATGCAAATTGATGAAATGAATGCTTTTCATTCACTCATATAGCCATCCTACAGAAGGAGCCACTTCAAGGTCTGTGAGGTATGAGGAGCTTTTACAAGTGTTTATATTAAATTACTAAGTGGTTTATTATAGAAAGAAGACTCAAGTTTTTTCTTATTATACGTGTTATTATTATCAATTTATAGCGTACTGCTGTTGTTGGCAGTGCTGAACAACATGGATAGAGGCAGTTCTTGCTCCAAAGAATTAACTAGAAGGAGCTGAGAACATTTGCCTCCTTGAAACATTTGCCACATCAGGGAAATTAATGAAGTTTGGAGGTATTTATTGTTGAAAGCAGACCAAGGTGAATTTAGCAGGTTTGGTAAGGTATGAATATGGGAGAGTTGTAGGTATGGTTGGGCTAGTGCACGGATGTGCTTTGCGGCAGTGTGCACAACGGACAGCTCCCATAAGGTTGCCTGGGAAGTGCACCTCAGACCTTGCAGGGGAGAAGAATTCACGCAGATGGGGCACGCTAAGTCTCGTATATGCCCTCCACATCCAGAGGCACACATGATAGGTTTTCCAATTCATCCAACTGGGGTTGCTCTGCTCTGGAAAGAGTTATGTAGCTTAATAGGGTGACATATAGAGATACAAAAGCCAGTTCATTTGGGTATGGCTTCTAGTCATTACCCTGGGATCTGGGCATCCCAAATTTCTATGGGAAAGCCCCAGTGAAAACATGGGTTCATGTGTCATGCAGTTGATCTGCTCACATGTAGTGGACATTTGCTCACAATTTCCAGATGTTCAACAGCCTAGTGGAGCTATTTCTTTTTTTGAGAGTACCAGATGTCCCGAAAGCACAAACAAACAGCCAAACTCTTCTTCAGTTAAATAAAATTTCCAAACTGAAAAGGAAGACTTGTACACAGAATAAAAGTATAATAGCTCAGTTTATGGTAGATATGTCTTTACATATGAATACGTATTAGATGGGGTGGTGACTTGAACTGGGTATTCAGGGCTGCAGGTTCTTTCTCTCACTGAAAGCTATCAAGGACCTGAAAGCTTTTCAATGAAATCTGGCACAGTGCCACAAAATTTCAGTTTTGATAAACTGCTGTCTTTCTAGTAAAACACGTTTTCATTGGAAAATTCCTGACTCACTAGATTCATCTAAACAGATGCTGACAATATGGTTCAAACATACGGGATACATAGGAAGACAGAGCAAATTTCAATTTGTATTTGGACTCCAATCCTACACTAGGAAATGTGTAGCCTCACTCCTCAGCACTGATGAAGCCTTGATGTGGGACTGGGGTCATGGTCATGGTCAGTTACAATTGAAATTCTTCCCAGAAGAAATTTGTAGGGCCTCGGCATAATTCTGCCATCACGTTCTCACCTCTGCAGTGTGAGCAAAGGTATTCAGTGTGCACCTTTTACCATATCTGCCCGGGCTGCAAACATGACAGTGTAGCTGGGAAAGTTGCAGGCCAGATGTATGGCTCTTCTGCTTTCCTTTTGGGATATTTGGCAGAGGTTCAGTGATGTAACAGTGTACGGCCTTCTAAACCTTGATGCACATGACAGACCAAGACTAATGGTTTCCTTTAAATCTGGGGCTGAATACCATTGTTGTCTTTGAAAATTCCAAGAAATGTAATTTCACTTTAGATCACTATAAATTTATAAGCTGTTGTACAGTGAAGGAGTAATCTCCTGGGAAATGAGCATAAACTTATTATATTTTCATTAACAATCTGTTTTCACCATTGACTTAATTCACATTTACTGTTGTGGAATTTGATTATGCGCTATAAAGCACCATAAAACAAAATTAAGTATATATCAAAGTATCCATTTTTCTGGTCATGCGGAATTACTCATTTCCTTGGTTTAAAACCTTGGCTCCTTTCTATCCAACTCAAACAAAGCTAGCCCGTGTGTTTACTGTCATCCACCTGAAAAGAAACATAGCAATTTCTTTTGTTTTTTAATTTCCATTAATGCCTATTTTCTACAAGAAAATAAAAGAGAATAGAAGAAAAGGAGGAGGGGAAGAGAAAAGGAAATGGAAAGGAATATTTTAATAAATTTAGTAGATTAATTTGATTTGAAAGATTTATTTTTTGCTCTGCATGCTTGTTTATTTGATTGTGTAATGGTTAAACGTACAGACTTCCCCCCAGAGCTCAAGCCTGCAAAACACACCAAAAAGAAATACTAACCCATACAGTGTAACCCACTTCCTTGGGCCTGTTTTAGAGGTGTGATATGATCAGGGGTTAGGGAGAGAAGCAGTTAGGAAGGCTTTAAAGCGGGCATGCATGTGGTTTTGGAATAAACCCATACTTTAAGTCTCTCTGTTTTCTGGATGATTATTCTGAAATCTGGAATTCCTTACTGTCACACAGTGATAGCTTCATTGTTTTGTGAATTAGACAAAATAGTCTATAGATATGATACCTACTTATTAGGTACTTCATTGCCTAGTGGTCAAATAGTTTTTTTGCATTTTGAAAATATTATTTCTGTTTAACCATTAAAGCAGGAAGTAATTTACCTGAAAATAAGCTCATTGATCGGTGTTAAGTAAATTAAATATGTTAAATTTCTCATAGCCCTCAGATAGCTGGTTGGCATTTTATAGCAGCTGTGGTTACATAGGACTGACAAGAACTTCATGTAAGCATTACAGTTTTGCAACTACCATTTCCAACTTGGTCAGCTGCACCACTTTTATAGGAAAAATCAGGTCTGACGACGTTAAGCGCTATGTTTTAAAATTTGCTGAGAAGTCTGTGAAACATACAATGACATCGCTGTACAGAATATTTTGCATCTGCCAATGCACCAGGAGAGAAATTAGGGTTAAGGAGAAGTGTATAATTGCAAGGGAGAGATTTTATGCATGAAAGGCACATGGTCTTCTTTATTCCTGTTCAAAATGGATCTAAAAAGGATAAAAAAAAGGAAGCAAAAGTGATTTCTCTTCAAGTCTGCAAGTTTTCTATTTAGCAACTTGCTTTTACCTACTTTGATAATAATACTATGTACAAGCACAGAGAAAAAAGGGGAAAGGTCTTGGAAGTTATATTGATAAACTACGTGTGGATCCCACAGCTGGGATAAAATATCTTGTTTGGGCTGTAAAAATATATTAGTATGTCATGTTATCTTCATAAATTCTTCCAACACATAAGGTGGGTAGTGTCCCCCTGAATCCCAAGACTCATTACCATTTCTGCTCGCTCTTACCATTCATCAGCTGCTTTGTCATACAGAGCAGGCACGCGGTTGGGGCCGGAGCATTACGATTCTGGAGGGGTAGATACTGAGTGAGTTATTAGCTGTGGCAGACAGCCCTGTTCCCAAACACTCCTGAGAAGGTTCTTCACTTAGGCAAGCAACAATTAAGATGGCATTCCCAACCTGGGGAATGCCAGAAGGTTCTGAATATAGCCTGCGGGTTTTGGTTTTCCTTTTGTATTGACTCTGATTAGACATTAATCATGATTTCCAGAGCTTTCCAAAGTTCATCAAGGAAGTTCAAGCATTTAGGACATTCACAAGTATTTGTAATCCACCAAACCAGTCTGACTTGCATGTTACTCTTGTTTGTAAGCAAGCTATATATGCTATTTCTGTGTGAAAAGCTAGAATCTGAGACCCCAAGCAACTGAAAATTTGGGGTTCTGGCATAATGTGAGACGGGAATGAAACCTGTAAATTAACACATGAATTATATTGTTTTTCACAGTTGCATGAATTTAGGAGTTTAGAAGTACAAGAACATTTCCCTTTCTTTTTTTTTTTTTGGTATGTTTCTCAAATTTACACATTTAAAAATAGCTGTATATAAGAGGATTTATTATCTGTTTGCTCTAATGATGAACATTTGATTTATTTAAAATAAAAATATTACTTTTCTCTTACTATTTGGAGTTAAGTAGAATGGAACACTTTTCCAGACAACTACTGCCAGATTAAAAATTAAAGCTATTATTTAAAAGTGATGTTGATTGATTTTGATAGATGAGGCCTGAGTGATCTGGATATGTGCCTATCTTATTTTCAAGTGACTTGGGAACTAAATGACTTTTAGTGGAAATTAACTAACTTTGGCCTGTAATAATGTTTCAGATTTAAAAACAACCTTATTTGTTGTTTAGGATTTCACTGATCTTGTATGACAAAGCGATCTTTGCTTTTAGTCAGATCAGCTTTGCTGTTTGTTTCACTACAGCACTAAATCTTGCAGAAATAAAACTGGTGACAACTTTCCGTTTGCTGTTTAATACACTACACGCTGTTAACAGCAAGATGAGAACTTGGAGCAGGAGCATTCCATAGGAATTTTTAATGAAAATACCTTTGTTTTAATCTTTTCAGAATAATGCTTAAATTATGTATTAATTATTACATCCTGTTCATATAACTGAAGTTTTTATTTAAACCACTTAAATCTGCCTGCTGCTTAGAATATCATTATAGGATATATATAGGTGGGAAAATACCCAAGAAATGTTATGATAAAAATAAGAATAGCAGTCTAAAAAGAAAGCATAGGTCAGTTTATGCGATTGTATACTAAAAGGCATTCTCTTTGCTAGTAAAGGAAATTTCCGCATTCACTTTGATGCATAACTCTCAGTAGAGTGCATATAAATATTGGGTATTTTCAGAGCACATCATATATCACACAACTTCAGTTTTCATATCAATTTTTATATATTTCACGTCTAATTTTGCTCTCTTTCCACTTGTAAACAAAGACACGCCCCCCTCCCCATTTAAAACTCTTTCCCACATTTCATTCCACTGAGCTATGAAGTTTGAGAGTAGAATTGAGTTCAGATGCTTGTGAAAAGTATTTTCTGTTGCCCAGCAACTAGGAAAGGGTCTCACTGATGCTTTTGCTTAACGTGAAGAAATTTTGCGTGACACCAGCCTATAATGATCTGCCTGGAAAAAGACAATCACAGTTTTGTCTCAAAAGCAAATGTGGGTCTTGTACTTGTGTTCTTCCACTTGGTTTTCTTGCCTTCTCCAGTTAGTGTCATGGGCAGCATGTTATACTTCACTCAGCCTGCTCTGGTGACAAGCACTTTTGGAGAGAGGGCAAAGTATCTCTCACAGTCCCACCCATTCCTACTCCTGTCCTGACAGTGAGGACGTGGAAAGTTGTGATGCCAGCCTTCCTGCTGATGCTGCAGCCCAGGCTACAGGTAGCTCTCTCTGGGGAAATTTGTGTCACTCCCTACATTAAGTGATGATCTAAATCTTTAGTGGTAACTGATGCCCTTAGACTCCAGACACTGCAGAGAGAGGATAATATGGGCTTTTGCTTCCTAGGTGATAATTTTTGGATCACACTGACTTTGTTATCCTTAGCAATTGTTACATGTTATTTAATTCTTTTTTTTCCCCTTTATTTTTTTTCCCACAGAAGTACTTTACTGTGACTTATAAAACATTTGGAAAAGACTCCTTCAAAGACAGAGTCTATAATCACATCGGAAGGAAACAAATCTCTCTCACTCTCTTCATATTGGATTATGTCAAAGATTAGCTTCTATTTAAGCAACATTGTACAAAGTTTTCCAAAGGATTTTCTTTTTAAACTACAACCATATGTTTTACTCCATTGAAACAGCTTACATATTGGGTATATGAGATTGATTGATGACATTTGCTCCAGTCATTTCACCAGTCATTTATTCATTTAAGGTTAGGTTGAGAATGTTATTAAATGATTGGCAAAGTAACTCATTGATCATCATTCCATCTTTCTGGCTAGAAGAAACTGAAGAACAATTACTTTAAACAAAAAATATACTAGATTGTTATAATGTGAGTATACAGGGATATTAATTATTGTTCTGCAACTTCTTCATCATAAATTCTTATAACAAATACATTACAGTTTCTCCTGAAAAAAAAAGACCCCAAATAAAGCTATAGAATGAACAGTGACTGGCCCAGCAGCAGCCTAATCCCATGCCTCCCTCTTGGCTCTGTCTCACACTGACCAAAACAGACCGCAGCACACATCATCCGCATTTTCAGTTTTCTTCATTGGCACAAAACTGAATATTTAAAGATATTTAAATATTTAAGACTCTTGAGGAAATGGTTCTAAGATGCTGAAAAGGTTACCTTACCTCTCAAAATTGCAGCCTCATTCTCTGTGCTCTTCTCAGTTTCTCAGGAAACTTTCTCTGTCCTTGGTGATGTTTTCAATAGACCGGAGCTTGGTCTTTCCTGGCAGACTGCCTGAGACAACAAAATTCCTTTCTCCAGGAAGGAAGAGCAACCTGAGGAGTTGTTATTTTCAGGTCACATGTAGAAGCTGCTTTCTTTGATTTGGCCTTCCACAAAGCAAAAGTAGTTGGGGGGAAAAAAGAAAAAAAGGAA
>VZTL01069196.1:0-26624 GCA_013400535.1 Scopus umbretta | reverse complement strand
TTTTTTTCATTGTGGAGGAAAAAGCAAGCTATCAGAGCCAACATCAAAAAATAGCATCCAATCTACAGAGAAAAAAAAATAATCAAATAATCGGAGCCAGGTTGCACAGGAATCGTTACAGAAATCAATATACAGCACCAGTAAAGTATCTACAAAATACCAGATGGTCACTAGTAAAATTAAGAACACGAGAATTAAATACCATCTTTCGGGGGAAAAAAAAAAAAAGATTGTGAATTTTCCTTGGAGGAAGACAAACCTAATCAAAATTAAATTCTTCAATTTTGTTATGAGCTTGTTTTGCTAATCAATATCTGAGCGTAAAGGCCGGGCTGCAGGGTGAGCAGCGTGCCCCGGCTGGCAGGCATCCGTGCGGGGAGCTCGCCGGGGCTGCGCTCCTCTGGCTGCCGTGCCCACACATGCCAAGAGCTCCTCCTGCCTTCACACGGACACCTAGTTTTGAGCGACACAGCCAGCGAATTCAAAGCATGAATTTCTCAAAATGCGTGTTTGACTAGGCCATAGCGTAAGGAGTAAGTAAGAACCGACGGAGATAATCGCAGTCCCTCTTCTGGTGTATCTCCTGGGCCAGGACCAAGCCACCAGCGTCCCTTGGCCGTGTGGCACCCCTGTACTCCTGGAGCCCAGACGGCTGCTTTTCCCCAGCCGGAGCAGAGCCGACAGAGCGACCGTGACAGCCTGTCCTCCTCAAACTACGCTTTTCCACCGCTCTTCGGCACGTCGGGTCTTCAGTTCACGGGGTCGTGCTTCTTACAGCAGGAAGGCTGGGAGGTCTCTGCAAAGGCATGCAGACATTTCTCTGGTTTTCTCACTTGGTCACGCCTAAAACATTCACTTTGAGCAATGCATGGAGAGTGCAAACTTTTGGATCGGCCCCAGTGACAGGAAACTGTGTACAAATAAACACATTTAAGAAAAGGAATGCAGGGTCTTGTTTGGAGTTTGAATTTGTAAAGAACTCCCCAGTCTTATGCAGTTATTTCTAGTGAAGCTCAAGTAGTTTGTTCCCCAATTAACCCTGGATAACAAAATAAATTGGAGAGAACTCTTCTCGCATCCTACTGAGACCTCATTTTTCACACCATGCCACGGTATCTACCAAAAGTTTTCTTTTACCAGATCTTCATGGAGCTGAAAAAAATGGGGGGTTGCCGTCCTTGCCAGCCTTTCTGTTAGTTATTGAAGTGTGTCCATGTGGTGATTGCTTCTGCCTTGGAGTTTAATTAAAGTCTCCATTAAATAAGCAATTGCACCCACTACAAATCAAGAAGAAAGTGTCTATCACCATAAATACTGAGAGATATATATCACACTGCTGTTACTATTGCATGCTTTTTAAAGTGGACTTTGAAGGTGCAATAGGAAAGCCAATGAGCAGAAGGTGGTGGATCAGTCTTTTGCAGACTTATTCGGAGCACGTGGAAGTAAAAGCATCTTGGCCTGCTGAGACTTTTCTGTTCGGTTTTGTTTGGTCTGTTCTGAAGTGATTAATATTTGCGGGCAAAAGCTGTGCAGGCAAACAAACATCAAACCAGAACTAAGCAAGCCTACAGAGGCAGAATTTAATTGCTAGTGGCAAAGAGGAAGACCTCAAATGGAGACAGCTGAGCAAACATCCCTGCCCACCTGAAGGCCATGGGCAAACCTCCCAAGATCATCGGTTCAGCAGAGCACACTGGCACAGACAGGGAGTTTGGGGAGCCCCTGGCCTGAACTGCAGGTGGACGTGGACCACCACCTGCAGACACCTGTGTCCTAACCAGGCACTCAGTAACTCCAGCCTTGAGTTTAACTGGTGGACTTTTCCTTCTGCTTGACCTGAAGGGAGGCCCAAGATCAATGACGTTCATACCCACGAGTAAGAATATCCTAATTCAATCAAAGTGCCTGGTGGATGATGGCTATAGATAACCAAAAAACATCCACAGCAAAATCTGAGTTTTAGATGAGAAATTCCTTACTTTGTAAAATATTTACTAATCGTTTGCTGTAGGTGAAGGGGATAAAAGCTGANGCATATCTATAAAGGAGTGAGATCATTTTCATTATTTTATATTTATGTCAGGTTTTAAGGCACTGAGGTCACCTATGCAAATTCCCCTGCTATTAGCTTAAGTGCAAAAAATATGCAGAGGCATGAATTTGGTAATTTATACTCTTCCATGAATCAGTCATACAAACAGTCGATGGCTGTGTTCATGAATGTCAAGACTGTAGAAAAACAGGTTAGACAGCAAATATAAATTAAAATTACAAAGCATGCAATGATAAATATCTTGAAGAAGATCCTGTTTTGAGTTGTTCTTTATTCCTCCCATCTATTAGGTACCAGATCAGCATTTCTGCTCTTGCAACAAAACTTGAAATACTCATAAGCTCATACAAAATGAATTTGGCTCTATAGCTTCATAGACACTACACTTTGTGTAACAACCTACAGAGGAGTCATATTTCATCTTTAATTCATTTAAAATAAAGTGATTGCATGACATCACTC
Source organism: Scopus umbretta (assembly GCA_013400535.1). Lineage (NCBI taxonomy): Eukaryota > Metazoa > Chordata > Aves > Pelecaniformes > Scopidae > Scopus > Scopus umbretta. Next base: position 24,106 of record VZTL01069196.1, on the reverse strand, counting down.
TGACATTTCCTAAGATAGTAACAGCAAGCTGATGTCACACACGTTCTAAGTAAATATGTCAAACTATATTAGCTAATATTTTTATCTGGACAGCTATCAAATTAAGTCAACAGAAAACAAACTGGGTTGAAAGCAAACATTTCCATTTTTACAGTCAGTCTCGAAAGGGAAAGAACAAATTATTTATAACACTGCAATTTTTACATGCAGGCAAGACCTTTCTCTTTAGACTTTAGGAAAAAGAAAACAAGGAAAGTATTACAAGCAAGTGTATTTTCAAGTCTGCACAAATTCCAATTTCAGAGGTGTACAAGGCAGCATTCCCAGAAGACCACGGTTCATAATTCTGTCTAGAAATGGGCTAAGTATCACTTGTTGTTTTAATGTGAACATTGTGAGGGCTTGGGAAAAATACCAGATTACTTTTCGGTTGTTGTTTTCAGAGACAGACACCGTTTCTGTCTCTCTCATCCCGGTCCCACTGTGAATCACACACAGATACTGGCGCCTCTCAAATCTGCGCGTCACCCAAGCCTAAAAGGCAAATGGCAGTGGCTTCGCAAGCCTAGAGAGACTCATTCGGCAGAGTTTGAACCTCTGGCACACAGCTCGCTGCAGCTTTAAATAATAAATAACATGTTTTCCACGTTATTGACACATTTGTCACCCAAGCCAACGCTGGCAGAGCGCAAGGCCCGTCTCTGGCCCCCCACGCCTCGAGGTCCCCATCCCCACCTGTTGCACAGCGGGGAGGTTCAACGCCAAACCTGACGTCGGGCGGAAAGCCGCGGCTGCAGCTTTCGCTCCCTTTTATGGTTGGCTCCGTGCCCAGCTTTGTTTTCCAAAGATAAAGCGCGCTGGAGTCCTTACGCTTGAGCAGGAATATCTGACACCACGCAGAGATGGCGGCAACGGCGACAGCAAAGGGGGCAGCTCGAGCTGAACCACGATGGTGATTACAGCCCTCCTCACCCAGTTGTTCTTAATTTTCCTCAAATTCCTGTGGGGCTGAAATTTTCCACTTTTGCTCTCCGCCCAGAGGCAAGCAGTTAGCTCCTGCAAAAGTCAACAGAACCCGTTTGGCTCACTGCAAATGTTTACAAAAAAATTTGCTTTAGTCTCACACACAAGAAAAATTCACAAGCAGTTCAGTGGCAGGCTATTTTTGACCATTTCCTAGATATTCATGGCTCTGAGGAACAAATGAAGTTTGAAGGAAATGATCTTTCTAGGTTGGGAAAGCCAATCCTCACACATTTTGTCAGAAAGCTCATTCGCAGTATTGGATTTTCAGCTAGGATTTTGATTCAGGTCCCAGCTGTGAGCGCCGGTTATATAGAAATTCACTGAAGTGGTTGCTTATGCTAAAATATACAAATATTTAGGCCTTTCAAATAACAACCGAAGGAGGGAGAAGTGGGAAATACTACCCTCATTTGACTGCAATCTTTTGCAGGACGAGATCGCTCTTTAGATAGACCAAGTTACCTACAGCAAACTCAGTACATTTTTCAGGGAACACCGTATAGACCAAAGCCTTTCCTGCTCCGTAGGCACCGGGAAGCACACGGTGTGTTTTGGAGAAGGGATCTGTAGAACCGTCCTCGTGTTAAGCACCTTTGTTGCCAGCTGATGGGCATCCTGCACATCAGTGGGCTGCTGCTCCCCGCTCCCGGCAATGGTCGTGCCCAAAGGGTTTCCTTCGTAATGGGGAAGTGAAGAGGGAACAAGGCGACTGTTAAAACGCAAAAGGACATTGTGCTAAACTTTGCTAAAACTTTGTTGCAGTAAACCCTGCTGAACTGAATTTTATATTGAGGAGACATAAGCCAGGAAACAGATGAAGCTTAAATGACACTGAAAGAGAATGACTGTTAGTTAATCGGACCAGCACAACCACAAATTTTCCTTAATGGAAATGTGTTTAGCTAGTGCCAGGGAGTTAACCAGGTATTAAATAAGCAGAAATTATCCAACCTTTACATACACATTGACAAATAAAGATTAAGAGATTTCCTGGGTACTCGGGAGAGGTTGGACACTGGGAACCAAAGTTTCAGCAATATCAAACCAGCTCTAGAAGCTTCAGTGTTAATTTGCAGTTCTCTTGAGCTAGAAACAAAAGCAAAATGCTATGCAAAGCATTTAACTGTATTTACTTTTTTAAAAATAAGTTAGTCAGTGGTCAGGCATTGCAGAGGTAATGTTCTTCTAGAACCATCCCAGCTTTCCCTTCTTTGTACTTCTTTTTTAATTGCTGTTGCCAGACACAGTCTCTCCTGATATCACACATCCTTTTATTAGGTAATAGAATATGAGCATAACGAGTCATCACGTACACAAGAAAACAACTTCATTGTACTTTCTAGACACATTTGTGTAAAATTCCTTATTTTCACAGGGGTAGCCTAAAAAATGCGAACAGTAGGTGGACAGTTACGAATTTCATAGCATCATAGAATCATTCAGGTTGGAAAAGCCCTCTGAGATCATCTAGTCCAACCATCAACCCAAAACACCATGTCCACTAAACCATGTCCTGGAGTGCCACATCCACACCATTTTTGAACATCTGCAGGGATGGGGACTCCACCACCTCCCTGGGCAGCCCGTTCCAATATTTACCTCAAAAATGTCTGTTTTCGTAACATTTGAAGTAAGTGGGGAATAATTAAAAAAAATAAAATAAAATAAATACTTGCTTTTAGTGGGTTCTTTGATGAGAAATAAGTTTTTTCTTGTCACAGATCGACAGCCACACACGATGTCAGTATAGCTTTCTGTATTTCTTGCAGTTGTTTTACCTCAAACGCTTCTGATGCCGAACACCTACAGCAACGGATTTTGCACAGGCCAGCATGGCCCTGGGGCACGCATTTTGCCCCGCTGGAGAGTTGTGCCTTCCTCTCCCATGCTATGGGAGTGACGCCACACGAGCGACGCTGAACGCTCTGCTTGCCTCGGTAGCGTTTCAGTTAGCCCCAAGTCATCCAGTGTATTTTAAGTAGCTGTAATAAACAACTGCTGGTGGTCTCCTGACGCATAAACGAGATGTTTAGAACAGTCGAGCTGAAGCAGGACAAACAGAGTTTTGATGCTGACTTGTAGACGATGCTCTAACACATCGCTGGTCTGTACCTTGTCTTATTTATCAGGATATATTACCAGGAACTCATTTTATACAAGGGCATGAAGACACTACATATGGAAAAAAACTCCAGAGTATAATTTAACTACTGTAATTGTCTAGACCTCATAGCCATGCAGAGGAACAGCGATGACAGCTTCACTGTAGATATTTATTATGTTAAAAGCCAGCTACCACCTTCATTGCGCGTATTCCTTTAGTGTCCCAAAGCTGCTCTGCTTTTGCTATTTTCTGCACAGTTTTATCACTGACTGTGCCATATTTTGAGATAGCAAAATTTATCTAGAAGTCCTATTCCTGCATTTTAAATCTGTAAGATTGCTCAAGGCCCTTTTTCACCTGGGAGAGTCTGAAACAAGATCTAGCTTTCGTACGCTAAGCTCAGACCAAACCACTGGGCTGTGCAGGCACCAGTCCTTGCACAGCTGCCTAGTCTGCGTGCAGCAATGAATTTGATCAAATTTGATTGTAACCTGGCATAATGGAATAAGTCAGCAATATTTTCCAACTTTTATGGGCACCCATGTTTGTACAGAGGTTTAAAGAAGCCTTTACCTCTGTTGGTAACCAAGGTTTTATTTAAGGTTTTATTTAAACACAGCAAAGCTCACAAGTCAGACCGAGCGCCAAACTGACTTTCTGGAGGACTTTTTACAAGCGGCCTCACTAACAAATGAACAAAGTGATTTTTTTTTTCTTCCGGAAAAGGTTTTCCTTCAGTGGAAAGTTACAAGATTCACGGGTGGCTGAAAAAACACATGATGTATAATAGTATAAGTTCAACAAAACAGACATTGTTCCTAACGCTGTGATAATTCTACTCAGAATTGTATACATACAATGTACACTCACACAAAGTTATGAGCTTCACTGTGCATAAATGCATATTTAGAAGGCTGCTACAAACACTAGTCTATATTACAGGCTTTCCATGAAACAAATGTCCTTATTCAGTCTTTCTGCTGTGGAACGCACTGGGATTTTATGAGTCTGGTACAAAGCCTGCTGGAAGTCAATCCATTGACTTCATATTGCTTTGAATTAAACTCATCTTGACCTAAAGCACCGACTCTTACTGTGGGTTGGCCCCTGGAAATACATGTCATTTTATCCACTAACCACAAAGAAATTAATTCCTAGTTATGTACAAAATTCCAGCTCTCTGTCCCGATTTTTCCATGTGCTGGTACATTTCTGCCATTGTGTTAGAGACAATGCACGGCACCAAGCGGCGGGCAACGGCTACATAAAGACAGGAACCTCCACAGAAGCAAATGGAAATCCAGATCTCAGACTGCTTCCTTTTTGGCTCTGAAAGGCTGAGCCTTTTGTGAGCAACCTACTGGCTCCAGGCTATGTTTTTGGGCTGAGGTGCACGGAGACTTCACTTGAGAAGAGGCACTCATACCCTAGGTTACCCCCCCCCAGATGATGCCTGAACAGTCATTGTAATGAAGAAGCTAGAACAGGGGTTGATAACTGTGTCTGAGTATTATACAGATATTTTATACAGATTATACACATTTGTCCAGCTTTAATATAAACCTATACACCAATTTTCACTCGGTGTTTCTTTGAACATAATCCTGAAGTATCACTTTCCAGGACTCACAAGCACAAGACCACAAACTATTCTGATGATAGTAAAAAGTGTTCATCAAGATCTGCTACTTTTTTTTTTTTTTTTTTTTTAATGGGATTGCTCAGGATTAATGGAAAATACCCAGTGAAGTTGCATTATGTAGTATATTCTTGAAACATCAACAAACTATATAACACTCAGGCCACAGGATCTAACAGTTAATACATTAGGATAATCCAGCTGCACAACATTTCACAGACTTGGGTTCAGACTTCATCCAATGTAAACTGACATAGACCCACCACTGCAAGTGGAACAACACAATCACACTGACCTCGACCAAACGCCAACTTAGATCTACACCACACTAAAACACATGCTTGTGTGGCAACATTTTAGTGCACAACACTATAACACATAAATTTGCCTCTCTGCTCCTCACAAAAATTTAGTTCTACCTGCTGTAACAACTCTACCAAGCGTGCCGTATTATTCAGGAGTTCCCATGTACACACATTTGCAAAAAAATGAATTCTATGTAAAACGAACTCATTCACTGACAATTATGTCAACATTATTTTTGTAGTTCAAGCTATCTAAATTGTTCTTTAAGACATCACACCAAGATCTTAGCAGATTTGCATATATAGCAGCTTGGAGAGATCTGTTTAGACAGATCTAGCTACTTCCCCCCATTTACCTTTTCGCGCTGTAGAACCTTTTTCCTCCAGGCCGTGCTTTATTTCCTGCCATCTCCAAACGCTGGAGTGCCATATAACAGCGTTTTGTCAGTTAGAGCTTGCTAGATGTAGCACAAAGATTCAAAACCCAAGGAGCAAGGAATCACAAAACAAGCACAAAGCATTAAATGGCAATGCCAAAGAGCAGGAAGGCAGGAAGAACAGTGAGGTGACAAAACACAAGGAGGGGAGAAGTTTTCCAGAGGGAGAGGTTTAATTTTGCTGAGGAGAGCACAGCTGGTGGTGTGTCTGTCCTGTGAATGATCTCAACCTTGACCCAGCTTTTATCTCCTCTTTCTTTCTGGGCAGCACTTTGGACATCATCCGCAAAGCCACATGGTCTCTAGTTTAGCGACTTCTTCCTAAGTCACCACTACACAGTCTGCTTAGATGCAATACATAGGAACAGAAAACTCTCCGCAGTAGTACCTAGTTATGATGGTAAAACCTTTGACCGACTCCTATTTGACCAATCACTTTGTATAGCTGCAAAGACATTTAAGTCATCTGGTCTAATTCTCATTTAGGTGAATGTGAAAACACTATTTTTTTTCCTGAAGCACTCTCTGGAGCACAAAATAATTAAAACATTTTTTTTAAAAATTGCACTTTGTAAGGACACTCATGGATGACAAATATTTCTGAATGTTTAAAGACACGTAGCTTGTAGACAAAACAAAGTGATCGAAAACCAAGTTCAGGCCACAGAAGGTACCACACTTCACTTTTGCTACTGCTTTTGAACAAGCACCAATGTGCAGCGCTCTGGAGATGTGTGCTCCATGTGTGTTTGGAATCAATTTGTAGTACATTGCAGTGATGGGCCGGACTGGAGCAGCTACAGTCTACTGTGTCAATGTGTATTTTGGGCAGGCTTTTATCTGAAGAGCCACTCAAGTGTTGTGTAACTATGTACATTAAACTCATTACATTTTTGATAAGATATAGTAACTCCCTATTCACAGCAGCCACATTTCAAAACTGTGACTTGACTATTTAATTTTTTTTTTTGAATAGCAAAGGATGCATAGTCTGCATCACAGTCTGACAATATTCAAGGTCACTGTATGAAATAAAGTCATTTTAAATGACAACTGCCCTCTGAAAAGACTCTGTAGCCTGAGAATACTGCGTATGTCATCATTACTTCCTTGCATATCTACTTAAAAAATAAATACCACAGGGAAAGTGGGGTGGTTTTTACATTTAACTAAAGTAATTCGTTATACATTCGTACTCTAAAAGGTCAAACATTTGCAAATATTGACAAACAAGGAGCAACGGAGAATGGTTTATTTGTGTTGAGAGAGAGAAACAGGAGAACATCAGTGACCAGATCCCATCTTCACATCGGCTTTCCAAGACAGCAGCTGATGTGTCTACTTACTCTTTGGCTCCCAAATGTATGACCATTTTTTCCTGTGTTTCCACCCTCTCCACAGGTCCTCAGGGAAGAGCAACAGAGTTAAGAAACCTCTGCAAGCAAAATGAAGGATGTGGTTATTTGCCAAGCCTGAAAAAAACACCTTTTCCATCCCACTTCCCCAGAGTCATCATGCTGTTCACAGAATTTACTTTTCTTCTAAGTGATTCTTTGCCCCGGGAACACAAAGAGATCAGACTCTTTATGAATACCCATACCCGCTGTGACTGCAGTTGATAGTCTTCAACCTTTATTGACTGCTAAAAGCAATGTTAGGGAGGGGCCACTGCGGCTATCGTTCAATACCCTGTTACCGAAATAAAAACCTACTAGCAGAAATTCCATTTAGCAGGCATAAAAGATAGATAGGAGAAAGTGTATTAGCAACCCCATTCAGCCACAGCTCTGGGTTTTCGCTTTCTCTGAACTCTAACCTAGGCTGAACTGTAGACAGGGCACCTGGTACCTCCCCGGAGAAACACAGTGAATCTCCCCTGAAGAACGTATAGTTGGCTTTGACCTGGTCGAACCAGACTTGGAACTGGGCTTTGAGGGCACCTGGCTTCGCAATAGAGCTCTCAGATTTCTCCAAAAACTAGTCCCGAGTGAAAAACCTGCTAGGAATAAACAACCCGATGTCTTCATCTGAGCAAATTATGCACCCCTCGAACAAAGCACACGCCTGACCATCACCAGTACGACTCAGAAAAGCTAAGGATGCATGCAAGAATAACTTAAGCTTCGGTCGATGAGTCAAAGGTAGGAAAAGACCATATGCGATCAAACTATCATAAGGGAGGCAAAAATAATCATAAAGGAGGTAATAACAAGGAGATGGATAGGCCTAGGAGAGAAAGGACAACATTACCAGCTACTAATTTTCAATGTTTTCTCTCTTTTGCTGAGCATCTCAGAGGAAGCAGGGCATGAGGCAGGCACTTTGCAGTATATCTCTGTCAAGTATAAAAAGAAGTAAGATGTCAGCACACTTTATGCATACAGCGATGATTACAAAAATTACGTAGGAATAATGCTTGCAACGCGCAAAAATCTGAAGTGCAAATGTGTGTGTGTGTCGAACCTCCGGGTGAGAAAGCTGATTTACTGAGACAGAAATGTATATGATGGGTACGTATACATTATAAAGATACTAGATACAGCTAGACCATGCTCAGAAAAAGACAAGATGGTTATAGAGGTTTTAAACAGCTACAAATTACTGATACCCCTTTAGGGGGTGGATAAGCTGAGCCACATGATGAATTTCTTCACTACTTAAGTAAAGCTAAGGCAGGGAGCCCTACCATAGGGATATCCTATGTCCTGGCTGACTGTTCCCTCCCTCTCTCCTGAATGGTCCCTGGCAAAGATTCATGCTACTCATCTAGAAGTAGGGTTCAGGGTGTAACATCTGTCTGTAGTGCTGCCGTGGGAGTTTGGACAAGAATGAAAGGATGATAGTCGATTGTCCAAGAAATTTGTCACTTTTAGAATCAGTACTGCCTGTCCTGAGCTGGGTTATCAAAATGATGTGGCCCGAGACCTACGTGAGCCTCCCAATGGTCCTGGAGATTATAAGAACTGGAAAGAAGACATAAAACAATGCCAGGGCCTAAGACAGGGTAAAAGCATTTGGCAGCAAGCCTGGACTCGCTTTCTCCCTGGAGAAGATCTCTTGGCACTTATACTGGAAAGCGTTGAACAAAAGTTTCTGCTTGTGCAGCATTTCCAGGACAGAGGGACTGCGAAACCATTCTACAGAAAGGACTTGCTATGGGGTGTGTTTTGGGGATCCAGAAGGGATGGCATGTGAGATTTGATGTAAAATTGAATATATCAAGTCCGCAGACAAAACATATTCTAGCATCAAAGCGACAACCTTGCTCCTTCGGTTTCCACTTATTGCTGTAGTATACAAGCGAAAGCACCTACAGGCTGCGATCCTAAGGACCTACAGGGAGGTCATGTCAGGGGAATTCTGCTGGCCCCTGCAAGCACATGTAGCGAGCTTCCTGTTGCAAGATGACACTAATTAACAAACTTAACGTTCCCAACTTCCAATTAAGGTATCTGTTGTAACAGTCATAACTGGCAGAAAACGTATTATTTTATTTCAAGGACATTATATTAAGAAGGATAAGATCTCTGTTCGAACCCCAGCTGGGCTTCCATAGGTAACTGCAGAAATTTCTGCTCCCAAGAGAGCTGGAAATGATCTAGTTTGACCACTCTATAATCCAGGACCTGAGGTACACACTGGTCAACACTGTTCTTGGATGTCAGTCTCCCCCCTCAGCTAGAACTGTGAAAGAGCAGGGAAACTTCACCAGTCTGGACTGTCAGCCTGTTCAAAGGCATATGGATTGTGTCAGGATGAGAATTATTGTGAGATGTTTTCAGCAAGTTAATTTATCACACAGAGACAGATACTTGTGTTCACGCCTTGTGCAAGGCAGCTGGAAATACCAGAAGTCTCTACATTGCTCCAACTGTTCTCCTACATGCTCATGATGCTTCAAAACATGCTCTGTTCCTCAAAAGTCAAAGAGATTCTGAAAAGCAGCTAGATTAAGTAAATCTCAAGGCTTGAATATGAGTCTGACCATCTCTCCAACCTCTTTGGAAATTGATTTGTTACTACAATCAATTCGGTGCCAGCCTGGTGAGGCTGATATTTACCAAAAACCTGCTTTCTTTGAGACTTATTCTGTTTCTTTTCCCTTTGAGATGTTGTGCAAGTATTTCCTACTTCCTACACCCCAGTTTACCATTCACTGTGGAAGAAAAGTACAAGAAGCAAGCGAGTTCCCTGCACTCTGTAGGGATTATGAAAAGACTAGAGTATTGCTATGGCAGGATGAGTCTCTCCTGAGGTGCAGGGTCTGTGCCATCCAGCCCCTGTGAAGTTAGAACTTCAGGGTGGTGCTCTGAACGGCTCTGCTATGGCGACATGCGGTCCAGAACCTCTGCTAACGTGGAGAGGGTGCTAAGCACTACTGGTATCCCCTGCTCTTGAAGGTAGTCATGGTAAGGGCACTCTCAGAGTCAAGGCTGCACTTTGAAGACTTAGGTAAATATTTTAGACTCTTTTCGGTGCTGGGGATGTTTCCTGCAATAGGGACGAAGAAATTGATTAAGCACTAGAAGAACCTTAAAACGAAAAATGGCATAGGCAGGAGTTTGTGTTGCAGAAATCTGGACTCGTGTGCATGCAGCATTAAAAATTAATAATAATAAAAAAAAAAAATCAGGGGAGCATGTGTAGACAAGTACATGAAGAAAAAATAACCAGGCTCAGGCATCCCTGCTGTTTTCTTTCATTTTCTTCTGAGCAGAGGGAAATCTTGTCAACCCTTCCCACACTACCGGAGGAGAAAAAAAAGAAACATAGTCAACCTCTTTCCCAATCCCGGTGCTTTCTGGTGAACAGCATCACTGACGAGAACCCTGAGACAGGATGGCCCTGGAGACGCGTGATGTTTCCAAACAGTGGATGGGTGGTCATACAACCGTCAAAAGAGCTCAATGGTGAAAGGGCTGGGTGGAAAGCCCAATGCCTTGGAGAGAGTGTATAAAAAGATCCAGTTGGTGATGGTAGTATTAAGGAAAAAGGGAAAAAGCAACCCTTTACTGAAGGGGTTGAATTTTTGGAGAGAGGAGTCATGAGAAGCCAAACACTCAATACTGAGAGTTGAGTTCTGTCCTGGCTCGCTATTTAGAAACGTTCTGAATTTTCACTTTTCTGAAAGAAAAAAAAAACAACAAAAAAACCCCAAAATAACCCAAATAATAAAGCCTGGGTTTTGATGATGAAGAGATTGTCTATCTAGATCTCAATATGAAAAAGGGATCATATTTTGTTTGAATATTACAGACATTGGCATCTGCTCAGCTGCTTATTAATTTCTAACCATAACTCTCTATATTGCCGGCTCGGCCCACTTTTCATTTGACTGACGCTGACGGTGTTACCCCAGGGGTGTTTGCCCCACCGCGCTGTGCTGCCTGGTGGCCTCCGGTGGCCAAATCAACTTCTTTCAATTGCCAGCAAGGTAAGCAAAAGCCCTTTAAAGCTTGGGAGAAAAAAATTCCTGCCAAATAGTAAAATTTGTCCATCTTTATTGCAGACAGTGCTTCCCTTATGGAAAGCATGGTTTGTTGTCAGCTTATACGGGTTTCCAAAATTAGGTATATTTCTATTTTGAAATTTGTTAACTACCAAGATCTCCTGTTTTTAATTCTGGGTTTACACAAAACATTCACCACAAAACCTGACTTACATTTCCACCACTTCCACTTCTATCAAAATTCAAGCCAATTTACTGCATAAATTGATGCAACTTTGGAACTGAAAAGCTTTACCTAATACGTTATAAATGGAACCTTATAACTTAAACTGATAAGGTTATAAATGGAACAAAAAGGTCAGAAATCCTGTATCCAGATGCAGAAACTTCATGGGTGGATTTCTGAAGGTGGGGACCAGTTTTTTTGGTTTTGTTTGAAAAAGGATACTGGGGACCAGTGTAGGGCAAAGTTACATACGAGGAAACCACTAGAATTGTGCTGGCACTAATGGACTTGACCATGACAACTGACAAAAGAACTGGCCTAAGAACAAAAATATTTGCTATAAACCAGAAGTTTACTAGAGAGAAATGACAGGGCAGGGGAAAAAAAAAAAAAAAAAAGAACATGTTGTTTGCAGGTTGATCCCAGTGAGGCAAGGGCTTCAGGAGAACAGAAAGGAGCTGTAAGTGCTTAATTGTTCTTAATCTTAATGTGTAAATGCCTGTAACAGCTAAGGGCTTCTTGGCCAAAAAGAGAAAGGTGAGAGAGTCTAAGAATCATCATATCCTACAATTTTGTAAGATTAAACGTACTGTAACAAATAGCCTGTTCACATTTAACTGCTTCATCTTTTCTAAACCCAAATCCGTTGTTAATGCACTTACATTAGCAAAATTGTACCAGTATCATTCATACCGAATCCTGGAAAAGAAGTCTTACCTCCTACTATAGTCTTTTTTTAAAAAGATTTATATATATCTGTGGACAGAAGAGATTTTTTTTTTACCTGACAAGAGTAAACGCTTCTAGTTGAGGCAGCTGTAGGCATAATTAATTGCAGGAGGAAGTCTGTTTCACATGCTACCTATATAAATCAGAGATTCAAGTACATGTATTTTTAATAAGTGTACCTTAAAAGCACAGATGACATAAGATCACCTCAACATTTCCAAAGCAAAGTTATTAAAGGTTTGATTCTATTTCTGCCTAGACCAAGTATCTGCTTTGCTGAGTGATGGTTGTCTCTTGACATCGAATACATATGAAGCTAAGGGAAAATATGTCAGGGGAACAGTAATATAATCTAGAGAAATGGTTACAGAGTAACGTCCGTATATGTTTTCTTTTCCCACTCTATCAATACCTCAAGCAAACCAAAAAGCTTGAGTTTTCGTTTTCATTTTTGAAGTCTTTGATTTTACTACTCCCTCTTACTTCATTTTTTGGTTTCAATGAGTCGATTTTACTACTAGTTTACAGCAGGACAGTTTTCATGTATGTCTATCGTACATCCAAAAGCAATTAAACTGCTAATAGTCGGGTACTTGCAAAGTCACGTGCAGATGATATATAGCAACTGCCAACGCCAGAAAATAACCTGAAGCGGGAGAAAGATGAGTCCTGGTAAACAAAGGTTACTAAAGAGATTAATCTAAGAGCAGTAGTTTAAGTAATCTAATGCTATATTTTCCTTTGAAGATTTTTCACTAGGACAAGGACGAGACCTATTTCTTTTTCTTCTCCTTCACATTTTCAGCCTTCTTCACAGAGAGGTATTTACTTACCTATCTTAACATGATTTCTTTTCATTCTGAAAAGGCATTCATGTAAACCATCCGACGGAAGTCACGCCTCTGTATAAAAACAAAATAAATGCTTCCATTCTGGGCAACCAGTTAATCTCCGAACCAGAACCGCAGCTGTGCAAGGTGCCAGGCATTCAACTCTCGCCAACTTCAGTGGGCAGTAAAGGTGTCCAGCACCTTGCTGTTTCAACCACAAACCTTTTCTCCGCACAGTAAAGCGCCTGCAAGTTACACACAGGACAGGTACTTCCTCCTACATTAGGGACGAATGAAAACAGAATTGTTTCGTCCGGCAACATGCAATACCGCTTGCTTATCAGCCATTTCCCACCCCTGCGATAGAGTAGCACCTCGGATAAACAGCAGTGCACTGGTATTTAGGCATGAGCAATAATTTAGTTGCCCTGCTGCCAGAGTATATATTACACACACAAATACGGATATTTTGAGTAGGCACTAGGAGAAAAAAAAAAAAAAAAACCAAAAAAAAAACCACCACAAAACAAAACTTCCTTTTTGCCTTCCTCAGTTTTGCATACTAATTGTCACGCTCGTACAGCTGAGAAATTACATCAGGCATGGTAGTGCTGGAGAAGCTCTTCCATGCTGTTTTGCCAGTACACTTCAGTCCTGCCCTTCTGCATCCCTGTTATTCCAGCCTTTGCCCTCTCTCTTGAGCAGACGCTGCCAATTGTGCTAAATTGGGTAGTGGTTTTGGAAGTGAACAAATTGGGACTAGAAAAAGACCCCAAAGCTCATTTTCAATTTTGTTCTGAGCTCCTATTTGAACTCGAGTAGTTAGGAAAGCAATAAATAGGCCAGGGCCATAGGGGAACAGCACTCGATGTACATGTGGGTCAGGGGCTACCGCTAGGATTTCTGCAGAAATCCAGATGATGTTATATTAAAAAAAAAGATTCAAACCACAAAAAAAGTTTTGTATGGAACATCTTGGCTAGTCACACGCACAATACTTAGACACTACAATAACAGCACAATCAGCACTGCAAAACAGGTAAGAATGATATTTAGAACAACGTTGATTTTACTCAGTCGCTTCCACGTTGTAAACTTACCTCCCCAGATGTCTCAGCTTCCATTTTAAAAGCGGTATTCTACACTTTTACAAATAATTACTATGAAAAGACAGGAACTGATGGAGGCCTTACGCTTTTCGCAAAATCTAAATTTTAGTCTGTAATAAGTCACTAATATTTTAATAGCAAAATTTCAGTCTTTATCATTATTATATAGATCCTTAAACTACAGTCCTCATTATATTATCCAAGTTTATTGTGATTGCACAATTAAGCCAAATAACAAATCTTGCCTGTCCTTTTTTTGTTCTTTTGCCTTATCCTTTAGATGACTAACAAGGAACAGGTTGACGGAAGTTAGGTTGGTTTTTTTGAGACTTTAACAATTATTTGGCATTTGGTAGGCTATTTAGCTCAAGTTCACTTTTAATTGTCTCATACACAGGTTGGAAAGAAGTTACGTTAGAATGGGCAAGGCTGAAGAAACGATTCCGGTGCTTAGACTGAAGGCGATCAGGTCGGCGCACAAACACGCTCCCTGGCAGCAGGGCGCTCCGGGAAGCGTTCAGCCCAACGGGGCAGCGATTTAGTGGATTTGCTCCCACAGAAACTGCTTCCCTAAATTGTCGTGAAGCGTATTAAAAATACAGCCTTAACATCTTCAGCTGAAATTCATGGAGCATCAAGAACAAGACTCAAGTCCCCTCTTTAACAGCTTAATAAAACGTCGCTATCGCAGATATATCAGGTGATCACACGGGACAACATATTACATGAACCGATGTTACACGTTCTAGAAGTGGGGTGAGCCAATGAACGGGATACAAGTTTTCCTCATATCTTTGCAGAGATATTAAAATCTCTTTATTTTAGAGGGGCTCACTTGCTGCTTTTTTAAGGAACTTTTAATGACAATGCGTAATTACCGGTATGTGAAGGACACCTTGATGTTCATTACTGTCACGCCTTTTGAAACAACAAAGGGGATACTTTGGTTTTCATACTTGATTCATGTAAACAACAAGCAATTGTTTATCTTGAGTCCTTTCATTCCTTCACAGTTGGACACAGTTTATTATCGCTTACTTTGGAGCGGAATAAAATGATACAATAGCTCTTCTAATGGAATGAATCATTCAAAGAAGTGACAGAAGAATACAAAAACCCAAGAAACATCCACCTGTGCTATTATGGAGACAAGGTCCTTCTCCCTTTACCCTTCAGGGACACCCCGTTTTTTTTTCCCCACTAACCCTAAATTTACTTCCAGGAAGAAAAGAAATCTCAAATAGTTTACAAAATTCATAAAATTAGTAATATCAGTGGCATGAAAACTAATCAGAGGTGCTTATTTTCATCTTCCTTCAGATTCTGTTTGTATCGCTTTAGCAGTCCGCTTGCAGCCCTTTTGGTGATACAAAATATGCACATTGGATTAGAAAGAAATTAGAAAAACAGTTCAGGAAACAAGAATGACAAAGCTTAGAGCTACATTATTAAACAAGGCCAGAAAGGTTGGTTTCAAAAATGTAATTTTTAACAGTAGTACAATACATGGTACTAGGAGGATTGCATGACAGGTTGCCACCTTGGTGCATAGGGAGAAAACCATGGAAAGGCAGCAATAAGCAAAATGTTCCATAGCCAGTTCGCACCGCCAAACTTAAATATCAGAGTGAATCTCATGACCCTTGAAATAAATCTAAAAAGTCATCTGCCAGGGACCTGACTAAGCCTTTCTTTAAAAAGGGGGCATAAAGTTGGAAGAGCCTGTCAGTATCTGCATCAATATGATTTGTTGGCATTCAAAAAGTCAAAGGGGACCCTGAAAAAACAAAGACCTCTTGTCCATACAGTCCCAACTGAGGCAGGGTGCCGCTTGGGTTTTAGACCTGCATGCAACATTTCTATCAAAATAGAAATAGTTTTTATTACATTAAATGTAGAAGAGCACCAGGTTATGAAGTCCAGAATGTCTATTTACTAATGGGTTTCATTCATGCTTATTCCAGTGAAATAAGACCTCATGAAAGTGTGACTTTTTTTAATAAGAAAAGCATCTAGTCAGAAATATTTGACCAGGTTCTACACAAATGGTAGAAAACCCTGAACAGCTTTCTCTCCAGTGCTCATCCCTATGGGGAGACCTCCAATGACTTTGTCAACACAACTGAGCAAATATGAAAAGCTGCTTCTACTTTTCTACCTTGGTAGCGTTACCGTAGTCTCCGAGTATGATGTACGTCAAACAGAAAGCTGAGCTCACCTTGTCAGACCTTTGCCACCTGCAGTCAGAAGCAGCAGGAGCTCTGCTTGTGGCACAGCATGGCACAGGTGTGCAACTTTTGGTGTCTCCCAGCTAGCAAGGCCTGCCAAAAGTCACCTCTTTTACTTGACAGTAAGGGCTCCGTCAGGTACTTCAGGCAAACAAGCAAACAGAAAGCAACAGAGCAAAGACAAGAAGTTTTGGCCTAGACTGGCAGCCAGCACGTTCCCCACCGTGTACAACGCAGGGGTAGCAGAGAAATGGCAATAAAAACTTACCAAGGCTGCTAACTTCTTCCTAGTGATGGTCAGTGAGTGCCATGGCAGCGGAGAAACCCCTGTAATGAGACCTGCTGTGCACTTCATTCTTAATGAACATCACAATGTTTTTACAAAAAGGTAAAACTAAAATATCCTAATTGCATGAAATATAGTTACAGGTTAAGCAGAAACAGTTTGGAAGATCACACCTTTGAACAATTAACAGCACACAAGATGAACTGGTAAACAATAAACATTTTAAAGCAGTACTATCCAGTTCTAATAAGAGGAATCCAGATCTAATAACAAGACAAAAAATTTGGAGAAGAGGAGAAATGAAGACTCCGTTAACTGCTACTACAGTTGTTCGCCGTTTCTCTGCCTATGGGCAGAACTCTTCATTTTCACTCTCTCATCTTTTTGTCCTTCAATCTAAGTTTCAGCGTCAGCCAATTAATAGAAATTGGATAAAAACTCGCAACTGCTAATCAATCTGAACGTGGACATTTATCCGTTTGAAACTAGTTTACTTGAAATCCGGTTATGTGATGGAAAACACCGAAACTGCATCTGTAAGCGTCCTGTTCTCAATGAGGTGGTTTGTGTGACTGAGGCCACGTCAGGATTCAAATGAATTAAATTATTTCAGTCTGACAAATCATTGCACAGAGTAGCTACACGTAAATATTGCATGAATGGTTACCCACTGCATCTCTCGGTGACTTAGACAGAATTAACTCTCATTATTTCTCAAACACGCTGTTTAAAATGATTTCTAGGAAGGGCTATTACGTGTTCCTGAGCCAGCGTAATATAACGTGTCTTTTGCACACAGAAGAAGGCTTTTCTGTCTTCATTCCCCAAGGCAAATCTATTTCCTCTTTCCTTCCTACTTTTTCCACAAGGGAACTAGTCTTTTCAAAACATTTAAAACAAAACAAAACGGACCTGGAGAAAGGCGATCACTTTCAGAGAGATATTGGAAAGTTCTTAGCGTGTGTATTCTAATGACTTTTCTTAATTACTAGATCATCTGTGTCATCGTTTTGTTCCGCATACAGGTATAAGAATATAAGAAAAAAAAACCAAAACTAATAAAACCCAACCAAGCCCTATCTTTTTGGCTTGGAATTTAACACGGGCTCCAGGGCTGGAGGCATGGGAGGGATATACACTGTGAAGGTAAACAAAGCAGCCTGAGCCATTTCTTTGCAATATTTAACCTGGCATTTTACAAGATGCTGCTCGCAAATACGGTTAAGTCATGTATTCAATTCTGCTCAACTACTGGTGTGAAATTTTAATCAAAAAACTAGAGAGCTCATTCAAAAAAGAAATTAGTGAAAAAACTTTGGTCGTCTCTCATCAGTGAAAACTGATTTAGTTATGCAAATTACTGCTATGAATATTAAACCACTGATGAAAGGTTTTTAATGAAGGGATCTTTTGTTTTGGAAATGCAAGGGTATATGCTTTAATTTCTTGCTAATTTACTGTTCTTTGATAATGTTCGCATTTTCCCCAAAGTGACTTCACTGATGGGTTTAATACTGTGAATAGAACTACAGGCCAACAATACTGGTTTTGACAAGCCTTCCCCTGTGTAACTATAGATCATGATTTGCAGCCCCTTATGCACAATTCTATTAGGGTGAATTTTGTCTACAGGGCTTTCCATGAAATGAATTCTCATTTTAATGTTAGCCTCCTGCAGTTTTTAATTTT
Organism: Scopus umbretta; assembly: GCA_013400535.1. Classification (NCBI taxonomy): domain Eukaryota; kingdom Metazoa; phylum Chordata; class Aves; order Pelecaniformes; family Scopidae; genus Scopus; species Scopus umbretta. The sequence continues at coordinate 6,049 of VZTL01069196.1, read as the reverse complement.
TAATCTGTAATATGAAATTGCAAATTTTACAAACATCATTTGAAAAAGCCACTAGGACAGAACCGAATGCCAAAGTTTACATATTGCCTAATTAGACTGTTATGAGAAGCAGCTTATCAATGTCAAGCCAAAGATCATCAAAAAATCCAATTACTAATTTGAAAAACACATATATTTATAGGTTCATTTTGTTTAATTTGCATCCGATTAGCTTAATAATTGTTTAAAAATTGTATTAAGGTTAATAATTTTGGTTCAGTTAGCAACACACCTGGGCTGCCAGAGCAGTTTAGCAAATTCATTGGCTACCCTACCTAAAATAAAACTCAATTGTAATCTTTTCCATCATAAAGCACAGAGAACTCATTACTCAAATGACAAAGCAATTTTAAATATGAAAAGGTATTAAATCCACTTACTAGCTCTCTCTCTTTACAGCTGTATTACGGGTCAAATGCTAAGGAGGAAGGACCCAGTCCGTGTGGTCTCTCTTGAACCTTTCTGGAGGGTGCACCTCATGTTACAGCACGGTATGTTGTGTCAGGTAAGAGACAGCCAAGATCTACTTTGCTATCCTAATATAGTGCAGGAGGATTTAGCCTTTTAAAAACTGGCATTAAAAGGGCAACAACAGTGTGTGACACAAAGGAGTTTTTTCTTTACAGTCAATTTAAGTGAAACTTTAAAAGTTTACATTTATAATTATAGCAATGAAGAGGTCTGTAAAATAGGTCTTATGGTCGGACTTGATGAGCTTAAAGGTCTTTTCCAACCTAAATCATTCTGCGATCCTGTGAATTATGTGCTCCATCCAACATTATTTGACAATTTTAACTCATGCGAAAGGATCATCACTCTCCCGTTCCTCCCTGACCTTGCGTTGGTGAGGTCAGTGGCATCCTGAGAAAACACGGTACCTTGCCAAGAGGGAACTGCCAAGTCTACGGACAATACCGATCCTACGGACCAGCAAGGTACACCTATGGACAAAAACAAGCTGGGAGAGGTGGAGTGGGAAGGTGGTGTCCGTGTTTCAGCGGGTGCTGTGAACGGGCCTCTTCTCGCTGCAGCAGACGAGCAGCCTTTGCCCTGAAACTCAAAAGTCAAACTCTGTCTGTGACTTCCTTTATTAAAATGGGAGCATGGTTGAGAAGGGCCATCTTTTGCCTGGGGATGCTAGTCTTTCCCTTTAGTTAATGGAAAGAAGTAGGCTTCTCTAGAGGGCGAATGAGAGCAGAAAGCCAAGCTTAAGTGCCCTGGAGGAACTGCCACGTCTCTGCTGACTACAGAGGGATCTTGGGAGGCATGTCTCCAGATGATCAAATTAGGCTTCGTGCCTGTCTCATTCCCTAATTGGCATTAGGTATACCAACTGACGAACAATGTATAGCGTAACAAAGGAAGCACACAGTGGAAAAGGAGAAAAATTAGCTGGTGCTAATTGGTGGTCTTGACTTTGCTGATAGTAATCACACACATTTTAAGAGGAGGGCTACAAAGTAATGCACACACTCTAAAAGACACTACAGTGTATATGTACATATATATATATTTATATAATAATTATACAATTCTATCTTGGTAAATTGACAGACTGGAACTTCAACAGATAAAAGTTGATGGTTTTTCACCTGGTCCAGCTACCAGATTAGACTGACGGAAGTCTCAGTTTTAGTTGTAAACTTAGTCGCAGGCTTTGACTGAAAACATGCTCTCAGTGGATTCAATTAAAATTAATTTGGCCCTTACCTTGTCTTATGTATGATTTCTGACTAAATGATCTGGTTGACCCTCCTAGAGGGTTTTCTCATATTCCATTGTTTTAAAACAGGTCATTCAGAGCTTTATGAACACATGCAAAATATTAATTACAATTAATTAATTCACGCAACACAGTTTTGGGTAGCTCGTGGAATATCATCTCTCTCAAAGAAAAGCAAGGATTTACAGCAGTCTTTGCTTCAGAGATTTACCTGGTAAATGCTCTTAGGTGGTGAAGAAGAGCCCAGTCTTTAAATATTACAGCTCTAATTAGTTGATTTTTTAGGAAAATATGTTTGACCTTCTTGAGGGCAATGAAACCTGCATTTTTTCCTGGTATTCATAAACACCACATTTTAAAAGACTTCTAGAGTTGCAAAACTAAGTATATTAGATAAAGGTGCAGATGCAACTCCCTCTGCAACTAGCAGAAGAGAAGATCATGAGCTCATTTCTATGCCATACAGTAGCCATTTAGATTTCCTTGTATTCTTCCGTACTTATACAGCAGCCTAGAAAAGGCTTTAAGTTGCACAACATCCCAATTTCCATTCCACCACGCTAGCACTTCTAAAACTATGTCTTTTCCTAGAAAATGTAATCCTCTCACTGAAGAAGAAAATGAATACTAAGAAAATGCAACATAAAAGCTAAATATTAAAATTAAATTGTTTTGTTAGAAGCGAACTTATATTTAGAAATACTTTTGAGATGGCTGTGAGTCTGTGCAGTCCTTTTGTCTCCTACCATCAATGGCAAAAAATAGTACATTTCTTTGGAAATCGCATACAAGTTTTCTGTTTAAGGAAAGCATTTCTTTATCACACCTTTATTGTTAAGAAGTTTCTCTTGCAGTGGAAAAACGTATGCGTGTACTTTAAAACAACAACAATCCAACAAAACGTTGTGTCTGTTCAAGCCTTCAAACTTGATTAAACTTCTCTTTCGAAGTATTGCAGTTCAGTGAGCCCAGATCCCTCCTAATGATTGGACATTTGTGTTGAACGATTTGTATCAGCAGCATATTTTAAGCTGCTGTTCTGAAGACAGAATAGTTTTTTTTTATACCTAAATGAACACTTAAGAGTGAGACTTCTCTCACGCAGTTTTTGTTTTAAATACTCGTACATCTTAAGGAGGTAAAACAAGCCACGAGGTATTTTCTGCCAAGATTTTTGTTTTGATTACCTGATCTCAGTATCGTATTATGAGCTTTCAAACGTAGTAATTTTATCCATGCGTTTCTAATAGTAGCATTAAAAGCAGTCTTAAAAATGCTGGTGTGTTGGCAATGGTTCTTCCTTAATATACACAGACATGGGTATATTTGTCTCACAAAGCTTAGATTTCTTCTGGCTTTGGCTAAAATATTTCCATACAATCTAGAGTGGCCTGGACAAGGCGATCCTGAATTACAACGCTCAAAATCAGATGCGACTGGATATCGAAGCACTTTTTCCCCGCCCGGTGTTTATATGGCACGCCTACCTTTAATCCTGAACTCTGACTGTAGATCTCCAAGTTCATAGGGCATCTAGTAGGGAATATAATTTTCAATTTATTTTCTACACTCTTAAATAGTGCAATTCCTTTTTTTCTAAGTATCAAATATGCAGTATATGACTTTTGAAACGATACAGGCCTGCCTTTGTTTAGGTATCACGTAACACAGATCACAGTTTTTAAATGAGGATGCGGCCACCTTTTCCCAAGCGGCCAGCACCGAGAGACCGCATACGAGAACGATAAACCACCCCAGCCCAAACGAGGCAAGTACCTTGCTTTCCACAGGATCGTCGCAGCTTTTCCTGCCACCTTTCCCCAGCTGATAAAAGGTGTGATGGTGCAAGCTGGGTGCCAGCTTTAACGAGGTTGCCCTAACCTGCATGCTTAATGCCTGAAAGACACATAAAGCACTGCCATTTGTAATAGCTTATGATTGCATTTGCAACAGGTTTAAAATTCTTCTATTATAACTGGTTAGATGTTGAAAGACTTTGTGTCCATTTCGTGTTAAAACTGACACTTTACAGTGAAAAATAATAGAAGGTTTTTACTCGTTACGATTTCTGCCATCTATCCTGTAGAAGCTGTGGCTACCAAACATCAGTTTTGGACTGCGAGGGTGTATTTTAGCCACACACTGTCCTGCATCCTACTGGAATTTAAAAATTCCTTCTTGAAAAAAAACTGTACTACATTAATACGAAGAACTTGCTTAAACTCATTAAAAAAATAAAATTTATAATACTGAAGATCAGATCACTAATTTTTCTTGAGCTTTCCAATACCCTGATGGTTTTTCCAATTTTTGGTGTTAATATCTACTGCTATTTTCTTTATCAGACAGACGACTTAGTGAGGAAAATAACGATGACGGTGCTAGTCTCAGATTGACAGGTACTAAAATACCTGCTGGACATAGGTACTTGTGCGAACCATAAAACCATATTGGTATCTATCCTGAGTGCCACAAAAAGCTGGCCGATGACCCAATTCACCTGACAGTTAAAATTCTAGTTGGGTTTTGGTTACCTTTTTTAGTACTATAAAAGGAAAGGTTACTTCACAAGATGTTCCTCAAGTTTACTGCCTCCACAAATTTAAGCCTTTGAAGTGCATAGACCTCTAGTTGCAAGCCTGAGAATATTCACTAATTACAATTTTTGGAGTTGCGTGTAACCTCACATGCAATTTTTAAAATTGTGCGAGTCCCACCTGTCTCCAGGTTTTTTTTGTGACCTCCTCTGAGTACCAGCCATAAATTATATTCTAAAGAAGCAGGAAAGGAAGCTGAAGAGGGAATCTATGGAGACAACATCCTCAAAGATCATCAATTACCTGATATCTTTTAATCATTGAGAATTGCCTCCATCAGATCTCAGCCTTTGGGAAATTATCAAACCTGACAGTGTTTACAACTCGGCATCAAGGTTAACAACTATACTGTTCTCTCAAAATAGCATTGCACCTTAGTGTCAAGTCAGGAGAGGAATGCCATGGAAAGATACAAATTAAAAGGTGGAAAATTCAAACGAATACAAGTTTTCTTTCCACACCTCATGTAATTAAGCAGCTGATCTGGCTGGCAAGAAACTCTTTCAAGCCACGAACTTACAGCATTCAGAAAGGATATTGGATTTGAAAGAGAATGTCAAGAACAGACAGAATCGTGGCATTGATTACAATGCAGCTTTGAAATATTAAAATCCAGTTTTGTTGTCCAGAATTTTTTTGAAGGTTTTTAAAGCCTCCATGACGATCAAGTTGCTTTTCCAACCTTATTTATGTAATGGAAGTAGAAAGCACATATATTTTTAATAAGTGTGGATATTAAATTTAGAGCACATACATAGGTTCCCACAGTGAACTAGTGTAGACCAGTGACAATCAACAGCACAGTAGCAAAAATGCCGTCAAAAGGATGTTCGTACTAACACTCCTAGAACAATACCATCTCCTGCTTAAATAAATACATACCCTGGCGGTATTTAAATGACATGTAGATGGGGCACTTAGGGACATGGTTTAGTGATGGACTTGGCAGTGTTGGGTTTACAGTTGGACTCAATGATCTTCAGGGTCTTTTCCAACCTAAACGATTCTGTGATTCTAAACCTCATCAACAGTCAGCTCTCCCTATTGAAAACAAGGTTTAAAGTATTTATTTCTTCTTTACTAATGGTTCAAGATCACTTAAGAAATCTGAATACTGAGCAGGCTACAAGTCCAGCCTTAGAAGGTAATAATTTTGTGACCACATTTAATAAGGTGCAACCATGCTCTTAAATACAAAAACAAGAAGTATCCTGCCTGTGTATTCACTATCTTACTATTTCCATGTAAATTTTATTTAAAAGTAATACAAAGTAACAGCCTTTTAAAGGCTGTATATACCATTCCTGAGAAATGTGTTGACCTTATATTAACATACTTGCTGGTATTTCTAGAATGTGATTGTTTCTTTTGGACAGAAAAAAATACGTTTGGTTTAGTCTTTCGTAATGTAATATTCAAATATATCGAACTAAAAAACAAAGTTCTGTGCGCTATTTGGCATCACTTAGTTCTTTATGCTGTTCTTTCCCCCCCCCGCTTTGGTCTAAATCAAACATGCTGCTGCTGAAAAGGCTGGTGGTTATGGTTTTGGGGTTCCTTTTGTGTTACCTGAGCATGGATGTTCACTGCCACTCTTCACGACTGTTACTTACTATTTATTCTCTGTTATCTTTCCATGTATAATCGTCTTATAAATAGATTAGTAGATATAAAATTATATATATATATA
>VZTL01069184.1:0-39073 GCA_013400535.1 Scopus umbretta | reverse complement strand
CCTACCTTCTCCACCACTTTCCTGCTCCTCTTCCTTATTTGCTACACCCACTTGCTCTTTTTTAACCCATGTTTCCCCAACTTCCATCAAGACAACAGTCATGCTTTCCTTCTATATAGCATTTCCATCTGTAACTCTCAAAGTATTTTGCAGAAGGCAATAAATAAGATGCTTTCTCTGCCCAAGGTCACCCAGAAGATCAGTGCTGAGACCAGGAATTGAACCCAACCTCTCAAGAACTGCACCAAGGATGGGACATGCTGTACCACTCACAGCCACCTGTTAGGGAACACCACAGCCTGAGTAATATCTGAGCTCTTACAGGGTGCTTGACACTACTCCAAATCAAGTAAAAATAATGAAAACTATTTTCTGTCCATTTGAGGCACTTGCAAATTACCATTCACTGTCATATCTAAGTGCCAAACACTATCAGACATACTGACAGGCTTTGAAGGCTTCCAAGATGAGGCAATATTAATACAAGTCTGCCTTACTACAGTACTATAAGATTTATACAGTGGTTACTTGACCCTGTAAGTTTAATCTGATTCCTTGCAATCAGTAGTAACAAAGCCTTCATATGGAGCAAGACCGTTGTGAAAGGGTCGTTCAGCTCAGCACCATCACATCCTCGTATGATCATCCAACAAGAGCACAACATAAGAACGCTGTGCAAGTCCCACAACTCAAGGGCTGTGGGTGGTACCACACATCATCTCAAGGAGTAGACGGCTATTCCTTAATAAGTCTGTCTGGCTTTCTGCTGACATGAAGTTCAGCTGGATCTTGGTTGTGGTGAAGGCTGTATTACAGACCTGTTAAAAATGTTGTGTTATTGGCCTCGTCTACCTCTGGTCTTGCCTCCTTTGGAAATAACCAAGAAAAGCTACCTGATTCACATGCATGGAGAAATGGCATCCTACAGCTCTGTTCCCTGTCCCAGAGTACCAGGATTAATCAAAATACATAAAGTCTCTAACTCTGCAGAAAGACATCAAGGGATAATCAATACCAGAGGATGAGAACTTGGGACCTGCAATGACTCTGTATCACTGCTGCATGATGGCATCCGAAATAAACCTGCACTTTTGTGTGGCCAAGGAGAGTCCTTTATTCAGAGAGAGGCATTGGCATTAAAGATGAATGCACATTTTGCCATCTTTTTTTTACTCTTACTCAGGTCCTGAGTCCATGTTCATGTAGTACTAATGCTTAAGAGGATTCAAGGAGCTCGGACTCATTTTGAATGCCTAACACTTGCTTTCATGCAAGACTGCACATTTTCCACTCAGACATAACCAGCTACTGTTGGAGGACAACTACTTTGGACCAGAACACAGAAGTAAGAAATGCTGTTTTAGTTTCTGATCACAATAAGGTTAGCAAAACTAAGGTTATAAGTAGGTCAATGTCTTTGCATTTTTTTACTGACTCGTTCACTGGATAAATTCAATGATTTCCTGCTCAAATGGTATGTGATTCTTTGTCTAGTTTGTAAGAAAATTCTGTTAGCAAGCAAGCAGGGGTAAAAATTTTCTAGGCATCATTAGTTATTACATATTTAGCCCTGTGACTGCTGTGGAAATAAATCACTGCACATCAGAAAGACTTCTTTATGAAAGCTGAACATGTGTGTGATGTAAGTTAAATGTAAGTAAAAACTTCTCAAACAGTAAAGAAAATGTAATCTTTTTCACCAGACTTAAATCNATCAGCACTCTCCCACTTGATTCAGATCCTATTTAAAAATGGACAAAGGGATTTTTGATTTATTTGTTTTCTTTTGTCCTTTCATTTAAGCCAGAGAGCCATCTTTCAGTTTGGACATGGTCAAAACTAGTACTTTAAGACACAGAAGATCTAATGAAGTTAAACAGGACAACTACTTTCTGCTTAGTCCTTAGTGGACACCTCTGTCCAAGATCAGCATCACTATTTGCACTACTTAACGTTTCAGGCAAATTAAGCAAGGATTGAACAGAATGGCATACACCTCCACACTACCAAAAATGCTCTTGGGATGTTGCCTAAGCCTCAATTACTCCAATATTGGTTTTGGCCCCTTTCATTTTCTACCTATGAACTTGGGTCAGAGGATGGCAGCCTTCTGGGTTTTAGAGACTAAAAGCAAAGCATATCCACATTGGGTAGCTGCAACTGATTCTGTTTGTGACTCTCCCTGAAGATTACTCACAATGTTTTGACAGAGCAAAGCAGCATGAGCAAGTTACTCCTTGTGATCTGCAAGCTGACCTGCTGTTTGCTGCTGGGCTTCAGTCTATCAATAAAGCCTCACACAGGCTGGAGCAGAGCTTCATTATGGATCACTTCTCTCCCTGTGCAGCATTGCAATGCCCAGGCTCAGAATTAAATGCATCTGATGGCAATCCACCAGCTGCACACTTATGGAACAAAGGCTGATGCTTTAAGCAAGGGGTCACCAGATGGCTATTCCTTGCTGGCAGACTAGCTTAGCTCAACCTTCAGAGAGCACTGTTGTGTACTACACAGCACAGCATTGCTGAGCTCCAAGGCAGAGAGTAAGATGGATTACTAGGTCAAACAGTTACTTGGCTGAAGACCATTGTGGAACTATTTATTATGGCCAATTGGGGCAGATTGCACTGGGCAGGGACATAGCATTAATGTGCTTATAATAGTAAGTGTCACATGCCAAGATCTGACAAAGAGGGGTGAAGAACATCAGTTAATACTTCACTCATCTGTTTTTCCTGGGTAACTGCACAAGAGACTTAGAGACCTTCTGCCCACACTACATCCAACCTGCCGGAAATCAGAAACCTCAATTTCCCAGCCCAAAACACTAGCCAAATCCACCCAGTCTGATTCAGTTGCAGTCAGAAAAAAAAATCCTGACTGAACTACATAGGGTTAAGCACTGGCCAAAATATCAGCAGAAGCAGGAGGCTTGGGTGCTTTGAAACTCTGTTCAACATATGTCTGAAGGATTTTTGGGACTGCACAAAACTGTAGTAAAAGGAAAGATTGGCAAGGCAGATGTTCGTTGTTTACTGACCCCTGATGAAACCTGCCCTTTCCTTTACCCATTTGAGATGTTCAATAGATACGTTGGTGCTGATTTTTAAACCATGTGCTGCCAAAAATCTGGTGTATTTCTACGTCCCTGAGAGTTTGAAAACAAGAAGTACACTAGACTAGTGTGAAAACACACTTCCTTATGGCAGGTTTATAAGCTGATCACTGGAAATGAATTTCTTGCAAAGTAACATGTTGAAAACCATGACAGGCTCATTGACAACAAGCAAAGCCCTCACATTTCTATCTCAGGAAGAGGGTCAGTTTGCAGAGCAGGCACCAAGCGATTGTTTATTGGAGCTTTTGCAGAAAAAAAAATGAAATTTTGCCTTCCGGGTATTTATGTGGAAAAAGCTGATACTGTCGCAAACACAAATAACACAACAACAGGACTGTGAGAACTCCTGACTACACTCAAGCTTTCCTTTCTACACCATTTTTCTATATGGCTAATATGGCAACATTAGAGCCCCAGCCAGCTTGGTAACATTTCCGTCTTTGGAAGAGGCCAGCATTTTGCTTTGCTTGATTTTTCCCCACCTGTCAAGCATGCCTTGTCCAAGAATATTTCCTAAGCAGCTGAAAAGATGGAGGTGCAGACATGACAAACACAGAATAATGAAACTACTTTCTAGAGCAGCTTCTCAGAATTGCTAGGGCAGCAGCTAACAATAACTCTCTGGACTCTCATTCATAGGAAGCCAACACTGTGGTGGTCCCAGATGGAGTAACTAAGCATACATTAAGTCATAAGCGCCATTTCTATCACATATTCACCCTCTGCTTCTAGAGTCACACTTATCTTAGTTTCCACTTCAAAAATTTCCAGACTTTGTCACTGCAAGAATATAACACCCAACACAGGTAGCATTGTAAAGCTGTTATAAGTGAGGGACAACAAGTGGCATTAAGTAGCATCCTAGCATCCCAACAGGGAAGCTGCCAACATCACATGCACAACTGGAACCAATCTGCTTATCTGAGTACGCATATCAACAACTCTGGGCTTGTGCTATGGGATGTGCAAGGTTCCCAATTTCAGTATACAGGTAAGTGTCTGAGTAGCATATCAAGTTCTACAGAGGACCACCAATATTGTTAGACATGATACACAGGGTTCAATTTTAAGACATGCATGGTACAGACAGATTAGCTTTCTTCAATATTACTAACTAGATTAAATGAACTATCATTCCATACATTGTGGAATATCAATTTCTGCTGAAGAGTGGCTTTTGAAATCCAGGCTAACTTATTTTACCACCAACAAACTCTTCATCACGGGAAGCTGCCTCTTCTCCAGAGAGCCAAATGGCCAACACAGGGCCAGGCTGAATGCAAAGACCGCACCTGTGGGGCACGCAGCAGAGAACCTGCATCCCAAGGCCACTCCTGCTCTTAAATCCCTGCTCATCACCACACCATCCATTCTCTTCTCTTGGCAGGAAGGTAAAGCAAGGGAGGCTGCAGGGAGATCAGAGCAAGTTGTTAAACAGAGTTATGAACAAATGTGGGGAAAGGATGCATGGAATACTGAAAAGAGTAGAGGAAATATGATAGTTGGAGTCCCTGACCTGGCAAAATGACAAGGTGAGAATGGAAGCAGAAGTTCAGACAAAGCAGTTTGTCAGCTACCATCACTGTTAAGATATCATGCAGTCTTCACAAAAAGCTAAGCTTATGATCTTTGCCGTATTCCTAACAGAATACATGTGTCATTAATACTCCATGTTCAATAATGTGAAATATTGCAGACCTGTAAAAGGGTGCTAAAGTGTGCTGAGCTGACTAGGAAGAGAGGAGCCAAGGAAAACCTTCACATGTAACAGAGCCCAAAGGAATTCAGTATAGCAGAGACAACTTTGCATAACAGAAGTAGATATTCCTACAATAGTTACTATGGCATCTTCATTAGCTAACTCTAAACCTGTCTTTTCACGAACACCAGAGAGAACATGGCTTTAGTAAGAATCAATAATCCTGACTTCAAGTCATAGGATGGAGTCACTTTTCTTCAAGAATAAATCCTGGCTTTGTCTAAGATAGCCTGTTTCTTCCAGGATCACAACCTCCAGCAAGTTTCTTTTCCGGTAGAGGCACACTAACAGAGGCAGGTTGCAGGCACTCCAAGATGCTGAGCATAGACCTTAGAGACCATCAAGTGCCTCAGGCACGGCTGGCACAGGGATGGTTGTCACAGACAAGGACCCCACACAAGGCAGCAAACTCACCTCACAATACTGAAGAGACACCAAAATAATGCAGGACAGATTAAATTAAAGAATCTATACTAGCAATAATATTTCTATTAGTCCCTTCTCAAATATAACAAGCATATCTCCCAGTAGAAAAAGGCTTTGGACAACAGCAAGTACTTTCCCCATTCCAATCTCAACAGGTTCATCCTTCATACAAGCAGGGGAGCAACATGTTTTGTTACTGGGCTAGCAGACAGCTACAATATCCAGCCCACTGCTGTCACATCTAGGAAGCTTAATTGTAATTACACAAGTGAAGTTTACTGATGAACGTATCTAGGGATATGTCATTTGGCTCATGCTCTTTCTTGCACTTTCTATTTTACAGGTAAAGCTAATGAGTACAAAATCAAGCACTTGAAAAACAGATCACTGAGAAAGTCCACACCAGATTTGTTAGAGAATGACATGAGCAAGTTTGGGGAATATTCCCTATTCTCTCATATCATCTTTCCATCTCTTCAACAGATATGAAGGAAACAGCTACCAAATACCTTAAGCTGTTGTTTTCAAGTTTTATTAATGTATTCCTACTGCCATTTTCAGCTCCTAGTCGATGTCTTTGATAGCTGACACATCGTTTCTATCACATCTTATTTTGCTGAAGGCATTTTCTAACTCCCTTAAGCCTTTCCATTCCCAGCTCCAGCACACACTTTTGTGCTAATATTAATTTAAATGACCTTTTTTTCCCCTAGCCCTACTTTTTAAATTTAATGAGATCCCAGGATTATACCTGTACTTACCAACACCCACAGGGGTACAGTCCCCCCTAGACAGATTGTAAAGGCTGAAGTAACTAAGGAGTCTCACAGAGGAAAGAAGTCTTACAGGAAGCATAAAGCTGTATATATGCCATACTCCTTTCTCCTTTCCAGTATCATCCAGCAAGTTCGAGCTCACTCTTTATATTTTGTCTCTCTGGCAGAGAGAAAAAGTTACTGAGCTTGACACCTAACCGAGCAACAACCTCTTTTTTCTAAGTCATTTGCAGCACATTCATCAGAAGCAACAGCACAAATATACACAAGATATAGCAGTAAAAATAGGATTATTGAGAAGCAAGTATGAGTTCTGTGATAAGAGCAAAGATTGATATAATTATCACATTAGAGTTGGTTTGGGGGTTTTCTGAATTAAACTTATCTTTTGACATTGGGGGTGGCATTCAACAGCTTTTTTTTTTTCTGTTTTCACTGAGAGCAGAAAGACATTTAAGAAAGCTCCTTCAAGCCCATTCAACTTTCCCCACCACCCCCCCAATAGCAATTAACACCTGAATCATTTCCCAAAACCTGGAAGATCACACATCCAGCAACATGGCCAAACATACAGGGCTCCCAAATCTGAAAGCTCAGTCCCCTTCCCACTAGAAACCAGGGTCCCCACATACACCTTCTCCTCCTGCTTCCAAGTCAGCATTGAACAAGCAAAGGACCAAGCCTTCCTACCCCTCCCAGCTCTATCAACCCTCCTTGGCAGACTAGCCTCCTACAGCTTGCTTCTCCAACACCTCTCCACCTACTACTCCTATTCCTGCTGGGCTGCAGCCTTTTATAGCAGCTGTTTTTTGATTGGCATTTTTTCACAGATGGGGGAGGCAAATAGGTCTTTCATTAACCCTTTTAAGGTTGCTGCCAAGTATGTGTGTGGGTTATATGTCATTTTTGTTAATGAAGTGCCTTCTGGAGTTGAACCCTGAGGTCCCTTTCCATAGCTATGTAGTTCAGCACACCTAACTGGAAAGTAGACACAATATATCTTCTTAAATCCTACTTATTATCAGTCAATGAGGCAGCAAAGTGGTTTAGTGAAAAAGCAGTATTCTGAACAAACATTTTCCTTCATCCAAGGCAGAATTTAAAGATTAGCAGACTTTGGAAAACAATACAAGTATTTTGTTCCATTGTATTCTTTGTTTGATTCTTATTTTGCTAAATGAGGTCTAGGATAAATCATAGAATCATAGAATCGTTAAGGTTGGAAAAGACCTCTGANTGCTGGCTCATATTCAGCTGGCTGTCAGCCAGCACCCCCACGTCATTTTCTGCTGGGTAGCTTCCCAGCCACTCTTCCCCAGGCCTGTAGCATTGCATGAGGTTGCTGTGACCAAAGTGCAGGACCCGGCATTTGGCCTTGTTAAACCTCACACAAATAGGCAGGAAGGAAAGAAGCAGCTCCCTTCCCCACTTTTTCTTCATATCTTTCCCTAAAAAGGAAGTCCATGGAGCTACAGCCTGTTTGGATCTATAAGGTAACACTCAACACATGTTTGCAGTCAAAGCATCCTGCATGCTGGTAGTGTGGGAGAGAACTAAGCAGTACATGTGTGCTGCTTGTCTGGCTGACCAGTGTCTTGCTTTGCTGTCTTTTTATGTCCTTGCTTTGCACACACTTCTGGCCTAGTGCCCCACAGAGGAAAACAATTCAAGAAGGTTTATTAAAATAAAAAGCTCTCTGCCCCACATGGGGCTTTATGGAATTTTGCAGTTTGTGAAAGATGAATAAGATTATAGAAAGAAGTCTTCAAAAGTGAGATTTAAGTGATTTAAAGCAGAAGTGTCTCAAAGTATTTTTAAAATTAATATTTACTTAGTTTTCCTTTTTGTACTGTGGCTGCAACTAACCAGGGATACAAAACCCACCTATTCACCACTCAGATCCTTTCTTATCCATTCCTCTTCCTAATGTGGGCTTAGGGACAAAGCCGGGTGTGGAAAGGAGAAGGTACTCTACTGCTTTTGACAGTGAAAGGCGGAGAAGAAATTATCAATAGAGGCTAGAAAAAAACTACCTCTTCTCAGGAGCAACCAGCTCAGGCATTCTGCAACTATGTAAAAGGGCTGTTCACTTAACCTACACCTTGAACCAGATCTGTGGCTACTTATAAAGGGATACTTGCTTAGCACTTCTATGTTCAAAACTTTGAACTACTATTATAATATTCTTTGCCTGAGGTACCACTATTCAATAGAAGTGTAAGCCATGAACAAGAGCACCATGCTGTTGTAGGTACTCGTGTGAATCATTAACACAAGAAGTCCATTCCACCCAGTTTTGGAGGAAAAACACAGCTAATAGTTTAAGAAGTCAGCAAAAGAATCTTATAAAATGTATTTGAAGTCTTCTGCATGATGATATAATACATCAAAAATCTGATTTTAAACTTTTTGACAAGTTGCCCCAGGCTTTATATCAACATTAGCCTTGTGCTGATGCTGCTGAAAGGAAGGAGGAGGGGAGACAGCTATATCTATGCATTAAGAAACTAAGTAAGTAAGTATACGAAAAAGGTGTTCAAAGTGGAAGTGGCCCCAACGCTCCAGTGGTTCCAGGGACTTATACGACATACTGTGAACAGACGTGATCTCAAACTGTCCACTTTCCAAGATGGCCAAAGCCTTGTGGTTAACATCATGCCAAGCCTGAATGGGAAAGCCCTGCCAGAGACTAAATATATTAACTTGGGCTTGGTGCTTTGTTGACACAGCCACATGGAATTTGGACAAACTGGAACACAGACAGAGTGAGGCTGTGTTTGCTGATGATGTACTGGCAGATGAGCTCTATGTTCATCTGTAAGAGCAAGCAAAAGGTCTTCCTGCCCCATGTCATTAAGGAAAACATGCAAGACACCATTTCCAGATTTCACCATACAACTGAATGGACAGGGTAGAGCTCCCTACAAGAAAGGATACATGGGATGCACATTTGGACAGGCTTCTAAACAGCCAAAGTTGTGCTTTTTCCAGTCTGCATTTAGTGCAAACTCTGTGTACTCTCTCATAAACACATACAAAAATGTCTCTCTCCTAGGGACATTCAGAGCTTTGCAGCTTAAAAGTGAAATTACACCAGGAGGCTCCAGTACTGCCATTCCTGATGATCACTGAAAATGTAGCAGCTGCACAGAAGGCCAGTGCTTAGAAACCAGCACTGGTTCCCTGTTAATTTTGTTTACATTTATGTTGGAAGTCCTGCTTGTTTCAGTGCCTTATACAGAATAATGATAGAACCACTAACATACTGCCACTATACACAGTCATGCTAACTTTATAACTCTATAACCACACTTCATTTGGGGGAAGGAATATTGTTTCAGTTATGTCACCCTGGCTTACACTGCCAGACCTCTGAATTGGTAGTGCTGCATTTTTTCTTAAGCTTTGTGTATTGGGATTGGGAGAACCACTCACTTCTCCAAGAACCTGAACCAGGATGCTTGTGAAGTATCAAGTGGCTCGATTTCCCTCCCTTGATTTCGTTTACCTCCCCAGTGTAACGCCACATTTCCTGGTTTTAATCAGGAATGGAAGCACAAAAGCTGAAGCAGTTTTTTAGAAATACTTATTTTTTGTAAAATCAGAAACAGGAAGTATCAAATATCTTGTGAGAGAGCTCTTTTTCCTGAGGCTGCTCTACCTCAGCTTAGTTTATTCAAATGGGCTTGCGTAAACATCTGGAACAGCTGAGTGCTTTATCCTATCTTAATGTTTGACACCCATCTCTAATAGTGGAGTGGACCATAGTGGAATTAGATCCAAAAGGAATTTATCTGCATTCATGAGTGCTATGTTCAGTGAAATTTCACATCCATAGACGAAATCCACAAATTGTCACAGTGCCCAGACTAGTTACTTGTCATTACGATGATCTGCAAGGCATCCATAGAAAGAAATCATTTTGACTGAGCTTCGTTCCTCAAGGACAACGCCAAGGTTAATTTATTTGTTTTTCACTTTCAGTTGGGGGTGGACAGTCCCTGGAAGACTAGTAGTGTTTGTCAAATGTGTTTCCGGGAGTATTTGCTTACCGACTACTCTTCTATTCCACACCTTCCCAAACATGTCCAGGAATGTAGGCTGCATTCATAAATAAGCTCAGTTTGTTCTTAAGGTTTCACTACACTCAGGTGGGTCCTTTCTGAACTTTCCAGGATCTGTAATAGTGAAAACTGAATGTCAGTGACATGTGACACCAGAAAGATACCAATAAATGGTAGATATCATGTTAGAGAGACATGGTAAGTGTAGAGATGGGAAACAAAAAAAGAAAATTAAACACTAGAAACAATAGAGACCCGTTTTGTTTGTAAAGTGGAATCCCGCACTGACTGAAGAGGAAAGTCCTCTCTCCCTTCAAGAACTGCTCTCTGGGATAAAAGTAAAATATTTAGCCTTTCTCTATGGCTTCTTCTGTAATGTGAAATGATATCTTGCTGTTTGAGAGTCTGCACAAGGTATTGGTGAAATTTCCTGAGGTGCCCTCATCTTTCAGGGTCATTTTTAATCTTTCTGTTTGATACGATCTTGAGGCCCCATACTGTAATTTATAGCCTGTTGTAAGATCAAATTCTATTTTACCTGAGAAGAGGTTTCAAGAACTCTTCACTATATTTCTGCTTTAGCTTCCAAGGTTTAAAGATGTGTTCATGGGCATATAATAGCCAGCTGCAACTGTACCTTTGGAAACAAACCTTTCTTAAAGAACCATTCATACGGAAATTTTTGGGTCTCAGTAACACCATGATGAATAACCTCAGCTCCAACAAACTATTTCCAAAACAGAGAAGAAAAGTGAGTATTATAAAGCCACAGTTATTTAAGGGAAGTTAGGTTGCAGAAACATTGACTGCACTTTGAATACACTGTGCATTTCATGGCAAAAAGTAAAAAGCAAAGGTCCCTGTTAGTAAAATTCTATTTTCTGGGGCTGCAGTTTGGCAATTAGAGACCAGTGATTGTCTGCAGAATTTTTTGGCCTTCCAGTCCTCACTTACACTCATAGGACTGAATGAATATTGACCAATAACTTCTGGAGGATAGCATAGTTCAGACATTATATCATAGATATATCTACAGTGGCAGAAGAAGAAAACCTCAAAAACAAGGTAGGTGACACAGTAAGTTAGGTACAAGTAGAGATGATCTTGTTCAAAAACCCAAGATATTTAATACAAATTTGATCGAACAAAATTTGATATTTTCACTGGGAAATGGAGCTTGTAATCCAAAATAATGACGTCAAAATTCAGCCCCACATGAGATATCCATGCCCCATACATTTAAACAAATGTGGANAGCTGAAACCAGGACAACTTGGAACCTAAACTGTCCTTAAAATTACAGATATGTGTTTAGTGGTAAAATGATTTTTTATTGACAATGTGTGTCATATCCATTTAAATGCTGGCCAGCCCTCCACTACTGAAAACCATACGGCTGTTGTTTTGAACTGGCTGAACTCTTTTCAAAATCCATTCTAGAAAGCATGGTAAACACCAGCCTTCTGAAACAAACAGAGAATTTATTTAGCCCTGTCTACATCAGGAGTTACATGTGTATAGTGACCTGATGGCTGTTGAGGAAAGTCAAACTTGCTACCTTCATCAATAGCAGCATATTTTGTCAGGCCACAAAAGGCATATTTAATACACTAAGAACATGGAGAGTTCAGACTGAAATTAAAAGTTTTCCTTGTGTGCCTGTCTATTAAAAATGCTTGATAAGGAAGTTATATAATAATAAGTGTTAGGGTGGTGTTGGCATCCCAAGCTACAGAACAGGACTTGAAAGGAATACACATCCCAGTGCTTGGTACAATACTTCCAGAGATGTGAACTTTATTATGGCTTGTGCCTGCATTGTCCCACTGAACACCAATAATAATTACTATAGTTATTTATTATAATGAAACACAAATAGCTAACAGGAATACCTGATATCCAGTCAAAGTCCCTCTCCCAACGAGGCTTTTCTCAGATTATAATCTCCCTGCCCCACACATCCTTTCTGTGCTAAGAGCCACACAACTTCCCAGGATATCTGAGTGGGTATACAGCACCTCGCAGCCCTCCCTATTTATTAATATATTTCTAGTGTCACACCTCCCTGTCCCATTTCTGCAAAGTGACTGTTTCCAAGCTACTACTCCCAGTATATTATAACTGGCTGGAGTAATCTTAAAAATGATCACTAAATACTGCATCTCTCATAGAAATATGGCATTCTGGGTTCTCTGCTTAATCCTGAGGAGGTGAAAGATTGGACTGACATACAAAAGTCCTATTGATTTTGCTGCAATTGTTTTGTCTAGGATGAGTGCAGAATTTGGCCAATATTAAATGCCATGTAAATGGCAAGGTGATTCTTTTCAAACTCTCACTCAGCATGTGGCCAGGTGACTCAGCTATTTTATTTAGTTACATCCTTCTGCAGTTACTTACAAATTATTGGCCCCAAATCACAACCACAGAAAGAAACCAGCAGTGCAACTGCAAAGATAGAAAAATATGTTTTACAAGGCTCCCAAAGAGCTAGAAACTCAGGTTGGTTGTCTCCAAACATTCACAGGGATAAAGAAGAAAATAAACTTGTGCAGACAAGGGAACAATGCATCTTGGGGAAGCCCTGACTTCTTGCACCGTATTACTTTGTGCAATACATTAATGTTAACCTGACACAGCACATAACTGGAGAACTCCAGTTAAATAAATGAAATCAGCTGTCTGACTTCTTTAAGATAAATGATGTTATTACAGCATAATTGTATAACCCCATATAGCTTACAGCAGCAAAAGGATGTGTATTTCACATGCCCTACTATAATTACATTCCCATTATAATTTTGCAGTTAGTTGCTATGAGCTCTGGTCATGAAAACATGCCAATTTTGTATGGGATTGAAGTCTGCCTAATTTTAGCAAATTGAGAGCTGCACAAAAGAAAAGAGATAAATACTATGTTGTTATTTTTCATTAGAGAATTGCTATATTAAGAGGCTGTGATCCAGCTGTGTTTGTTTAAATAAAAGTGTGATTTGAATACCTCCTACAGCTATGTTCCTGCCAATGAATAAAAGATAAAATGCGGCTCTCGTTGGATGTTAGTCTCTGAGTTCTAGCTGACTCAGAGATTTATTGTTTAACATAAGGAAGTGAAAAGCATGTAGAGCAGACCACACACAGGGCTCTTTTGTGTATTGTTTCAAGCCATACCACTAATAGATTTGTTCCACCAAGGCTTGCAGCAATTCAGCTGTGCTAAAATGCTCCACTTAACTGTGAAAAAAACAATAATAAAATAGTAATTATGTCTAGATGGCAAATGCAGCTTAGACCAACACCATGAGTAATGTAAACAGGAACTAATACCATTCAAAGCTGTACGTTATCATCATTATGATAATGAAATTAAGCTTTTATTTCCAAAAACAAGCCCTTTAACATACTACTCAGTGTCTGTATAAACACACTGACTTCCCCTCATAGCCTGATATGACTCTGAAGTTGTTGAGCTAATATCCTTCTAACAGTATATACATATATATCTATATATGAATACATACACAAAATGTACAATGCACTCCAGTAGCCAGCCTGAAACTTATCGCAGACAACTTGGATCTCATTATGTGTTGGAAAAGTCTTTTACAATGCAAATAAAATGCATGTAAGTAGTCCTCACTTTGTAGCTGCCTGTTTTGTAGGTTCCTTCATGGTAATCTTAGATTGAGGCACATCATTCTCAGGGAGCTGATATGTTTGAACGGCTTTCATTACGGACAAGTGCAGAAGTGGGTGGCTGTGTGCCAGCCAGAACCAACTACCAAAGGGCTTAGGTTGTCAAAGGACTGACTTGGGCTGTCTGAGTTCATTGAAACAACACACGCATCTCCAGTCTGGGGAAAAGAAAAAAAGAAAGGGAAAGAAAGGAAAGAAAAGCAAGTTTTTTCCCACTATAAACTTTACATTGGATTTACAACTATAATGGATTGGTAATGTATATTACATAAGTACAGCTTAGTTCAGCAATGGATAACTATATTCTGGACTTGGAATAATCTGAATTACAGGCTAACAAGGAGGTAGCAACTTCCTTGAATAAAACAGGCCAGAGTGCACAGTGTGCATAGCAAAAAGGACAATGCATAGTCAGTCTGAGACTTGAACTATGGGTCTGGAGAAAAATCTTGCAGGTCTAACCAGGCAAGCTGCATCTTGCACTTCATATGAGAAAGTGGAGCTTTGTGCCCAATCACTACCTACTCTGGGGCAGGCAGAGAGCATGGAGAAAGACCAGAAATCTGCTGCTCTTTAAGCAAACAGCAAAGTCAGCATGTGCATAGGAAAAGAGCAACTCTTGGTGCAGTGCAGGCAAATGATACATTCCCATCTTCTCTCCTCACAGCACTGTAGATGCAGATAATGAACTACAATTCAGCCCCAAGCTGGAGTCAACAAGTCCCTGGGGCAAAGCAATGGACACACTTGCTCAAGCCTGTGCCGAAAGAACAGCCCAGAGCACACTGAAGATATGTGTGTTTTGAAGATACAATCTCAGCTCATTCTACAGGACTTTATGCTCCAAACTCTCAAGAGTTTTAATAACAATATCCTGTCTGTTTTTTATGGAGCACCTGTCAACCCGGAGGGACCAAAACCACTTCAAAAACTATGTGGTTGTTGCTGTTAAAAAACTCAGGAATCACTGCTTGAGTTGCCTGCAGGAGACTGAAATGTAGGATATTTAGCACTAAAGAAGAGCAAATAATTAGCTATGAATAATTTATCCCTTCAAATCAGCTTCTTTTTGACTTCAACATCTGCAAATAGGACTCAGCCTCACTCTTAGCTTTTATTTGACTTTTTCATTTCACTTTTTCTTTTTTACTTTACTGCATACTTTTATGAACCATCATCTACCTAAAAACACTGAAGAGAGTAGAGCAAAGATGAGCAAAATTTAAATTACCTGACTATAAACATGACAAAAGCCACTAATACGTAATGAGGAGAGATCTAATTTTTTAAATAAAATGATGGACAAAAGAAATGTTGAGTAAAGGGTTGGAAAGAGATAAGCAAGACATGGAAGAGGGTGAATTGCCTAGGAGACAGCTGGGCAGAGACATTTTACGGAGACTTTTTAAAGAAATAGCATTTTGGAGCTCTAGGCTGAAGGGGAGAGAGAGAGGATCTGTGAGAAACTGGAATAAATGTGGTTGTTTGGATATGCATGTCTTGGAGCAGACATCCCAAGGGAAGCTCTAATCATCAGGATGAAAGGAAGGGAAGATAGGAGTAAAGTCTGGGGAGGGAGACATCAAACCTGTAGCATGACAGAAGCCATTTCTAAAGCTATGATTAATTCAAAGCTTAAAATGGATGAATTTAGACATTCTTCTTCCTGCTCAAAACTTGTCTATCAACACACTTTGTTTATTTGAAATTGTTGAAAAGTTCTCTGAAAATCCATTTCACTTAGAGGTTGATGACCAGGTATTTGGTTTCACATGTTTTCAATTAGACAGTGTCCATGGTATGTGGTGGGATGCCCCGACCATGTGATACTGATGCTTTCCTAAGCAGGAGGAGGGAAATCATAGCTTGCTATGTAAGCACTTTCTACTACACATGAGCAGTGCTGGAATGAAATTCTACCTAAATACATGCAAGGTAAGTGCAGTGAAGAATCTGTTGGATCCCTTTTTAAATTAGAACACACAAGGGATTTAGAATTATAAACTTAATGAATGCTCTAAGGAGAGAAATGAAAAAAAGAATTGCTCTTGACTTCCCTGAATTTCTAACAAAAGCCTTCCTGCACCTTCCCGGGAATTGCTTGCAATGGAGTACTGTCCCAGGGTCCAAATAGCTTTCTTAGATTTGCTCTTCCTGGCTGTTTAACACGATCATTTTTACTCTTTGCTCGTTTACTAGAGATCTGCTACCAGCACAGTGATGCTGACATTTCATTATTTTCTAGGCTTTACTGTTTCCACCCTTCACCTTTTCCCCTCTTTTTTACTGCTGGCAAGGTTTACTTGCGGTTGCAAAAATACTGAGGAACTGATTTTCTAGCTGTGACTGAACTTAAATAAACTGAAAGAAGCAGAACTATTGTAGGATTAAAGCAGTTCAACAGTTTACAATGTGAAATGATTTAAGTTTTGACACTTATTTCCTCAGCTATCTTTCCTTATCGAAATATACCACAAATAACAGCTCAGCGTGCTAGCGCTGACAGCAGTGCTACTGCCTGCCGAAGGTTATAGCACCCTTTGCAGGGATCCCATTAGCTGAGCAGCATCTGCCAAGTGCAGCCCGACTGCCTTCATAGGCGGGCAGGAGATGGCTGGCAAACAGCGACAGGAGCTGCCCGGAAAGGCTGTGTGCAGCAATGCTTCTGAGCCCCTGCAGCTGTGGATAACCTCAGCACAGATGCTGAAGCCAGAATGGACCGCAGGTGGTTACCCATTTCACATGACACAAAATGCCTCCCAAAGACCATGAGCAAGCTTCGGGTCTTTGCTGCAAAAGAGTGGGAAGCTATCTGCCATTGAACGGGAGCAGGAGGGAGCAGGACTGACTCCAGATCCCGTGAGCTGAGCATATGCAGCTAAACCCCTGAGTCAACCTGAGCAATTAAGATGCACCATTGCAAACAGGAAAACATCTTTAGACACTAGACTTCTAGATACTACATCTAGTCTACTACATACTACATCTCGTATCTATCCAGTTTCTGGTGCTATAGAGGAAAGTATGAGCCCTAAAGCATGGAATTAATTAAATACCACACAAATACAACACAACTCATGTTCACTGATCAAATCTCTTTTCACCACCCTTTTGCAGATAATGAATAAACAAATGAAATACCCCTAGCTTCATGATCAGAAACAGTGGTTTCAAGATTGCCATTATCCTGTTTTACAGTCTCTTTCATTAATTTGTTAAGTTGTTCTTGAAACACAATCCTTTTGGTGAGGCCATTCCAGAACTCCTGGCAGCTACAAACTGTCTTCTAATTCCTAGTCTAAAAATATTGAGGACAGTATATATTCATTTGATATTGTACCAGATTCATATTACCTCTCTTTAGGCGGCTAAAAAAAAATATTCTAATGCTTCAACATAGTGTTAGGGAGAAGTCATCTGCTACAGCTGCTTCCAAACAGCATTTATGATAATATAGCAGAATGGGACTCCATTGTGCCGGGTGCTGCAGAAATACATAGGAAGAAACGAGTCCTGCCTTGCAGTTTCTGTTCAGAATAGAAATGGTCCACAGAACTTGTTGGGGGTGGGAATAATATAACGGTGTATGCATTTTTAATGTACTTTTTAAATATGGATAATATTAATCTTTCCTGCCTCTCCAGGTCTCTGTCACTGACTGATTTTGTTTTGTTATTGTCATAGAGGTGAAACTTGAGAACCCAAAGGAAACAGTGGCACTCAGTGCATTATGCACAATGACAAATAATATAAAAACCAGAGCTGCTTGTATGAGATACTGGCCCATGAGCAAGTCGTCCAAGTGCCATAGTGGAGCAGGCATAGTTGGGTACTGCAGCGAAAGACAGAAGAACATAGTAGGGACAGATTTAAGGAAGGATCCAAAAGATTAAGGAAATAGTAGGGATGTTGAGGTAAAATAGGATGGGGAACTAGAAGAAATTGCCAGAGGCAAGGAAAATAGATTTTCCTGGTGTCATTCCTTTGGACCAAATGGATGAGAAGTCCATGAGATGGAAAGGAATTAATTCCTTGTCTTCTGGGCCAAAGACTGGAATAAATCAAACCTCACCATTCCAGGCTGCAGACCTGAACAGCAAGGGAAGAGTGGTGCAGCCAAGGATCACAAAGAAGAAACGGGATGAGAGAAATATTAAGGATATGTCAGGAATTAACTTCTATCTATAAAGCATTTCAGCTGTAGCAAAACAGCCAGGAAGGCATGTCCATGCTCTAAGATGGATAATTGGAAACAGTTCAGAAGCAGAAGGCCAGAGATCAGCGGGTGTAAAGACAGCGGGTGAATATGCCGAATGGCTGGATTAAAAAATGGGCAAAAGGTATGAAGAGAAGAGAGCACAACTAAAAAAGCCCTGGGTTACCCTCATTTGGAGGGAGAAAGAAAGGAGAGGGCACAACAAGGAGCTGAAAAAAATAAACAAAAGCAAGACTTAGAGAATAAACAGAAGCAAGACTTAGAGAATAAAAGAAAGAAATCCAGAATGTTTCCTGTTAGAGAAGAAATGCTAGCCCATATGTCCTGCCCAAATTTCCACTCCCCATTGTTCTAACTTAATTTTTCATATGGATAAAGATGTTCCCTGCATATTGTTTTTTCTATTTGGTTTTATAATATCACCTGCTATACTCCGCATAAGTGATGAATGTTTTTCAAAAATGCCTACTGTACTATATACATTAGTTAATTAAATGCATGAATGTTAGGGATGAGAGATACTGCTCAACAAAGATCTATTGTCAGTGTTCTTGGACCATCAATGCAGAACACAACAATTATTTTCATTGTAAGGTTTTATCTCTCCTCTCCTTCCGCAGAAATGGTAAGGTTTCTGCCAGGCAAGAGCCTCAAAGCAGGTTCAAGATGGAGCATGGCTAGAAGTACGTATGGATTTTGGATACAGTTTTGTTATGCCTTACTTCAGCAGAATATCCAGGGCAACAAAGAGAAAGGAAATGTGAAACCGTCCAAAGCACTGGCTGAGCTGTAGCGCCACGGGGGGAAGAAAGCACAGAGAGACAGAGAATGCCTGAAATGTCTGCAAAATGTAACTCAATTATCAGAGATCAGCCATAACAAGGAAAAAATCACATAAGGCTGTAAGAGCTATAAGTATCAAATAGTTACGTTTACTGCATTTATAAACAGATATCTTTTGGCAGGAGACTCAAAGAGGCCTCCACAAGGCACGAGAATCTGGGCTTGAATCCATTCACTCTGTGAATTAATTGACTTGGTTTGAACTCTACTGTTTTCAGTTGGAGAATTCACTGTGAACATGTTGTACATATCTCAGATATCAAATAGCAAATGTACTGAAGCCAGATACTGAACTGGAGCCAGAAATTTTTCATTAATCAGTATTGTATGCTTTCTGTGAATAGGAAATAGAACAACAACAAAAAGCAGACAAGAATGGGGAAAATATTTTTCTCTCTCTCCCTGTTTCTACACCCCCACATATGCTATTATTATTACTCAGTATTTACATTACAGTCACACCCAGTGGTTCCAATTGAAGCAGGAGCCCCACGGTGCTAGGTACTGTACAAAATAAATACACTTTAAGAGACAATGGCTGCTCTCAAGAGCTTAAAGTCCAAACAGATGGGATGGATGAGAGAGAGGCGTAGAAAGGTGACTAAGTTGGCCAGAGGTCAGATGATAGGTCCGTGGAAAAGATGAGAATCTTTTTCTGAGGGGAAATCTTGAAATCATTGTCAAAATCCATATGTTTTAGCAAAGAAAACAGGTCCGTCCACACCACCAGTGACCCAGGCTTGTGCCTTATCCACCAGGCTCCAGCAGCTCCCCAGTGATGCAGATCAAAATTCACTTCCAGGCAGAATGGGTAGCTGGAAATAACAATAACAGATTATCATATCACAGTCGCACACTTTAGTGAAAGGGCAGATTTAGCAGTGAACTGAGAGTACGGTAGCCCTCACCAGCACCTGACAGAGAAGAGGCTGCCCCTCTCCCTGCGCTCCTTTGTAATCCATTAATTTGCTCCTGATTTACACCATTTAAGAGATCAGACCCAATATCTTCACAACCCAGAAAAGAATGGTAGCTTAGATTTCGGTTCCTTGCAATTCTTCTTGAAAAGAATAAACAGAAGAGAAGCACCCTACCACTGGCATCAATCACAAACAAATGCAACCACTCTTTTTCAGCAGCAAGGCAGAAGCCATACATTTTGCAAAACACCTTCTTTTGCTCAGCAAACCCGGGTGCTCCCCACCCCTGCTGTGCACAAGTGAGGTGGTAACTGAGCCTGCAGTTACTGTGCATTGTGTTCTCTGCTTCAGTTTCATCTCCCACATAACCTCTCCTGAATAAAGCTTCATCACTGTGTGTTTAGACTGTGATATACCATGGCCAAAAATATTTCTCTGGAAAAGATGAGAAAATCTGCAGGAATATATTCTAAATATGTGAAGAATCTGCTGGAATTTGATGATGGCTTCTCTGTCTTGTCTCAGCTTTTTAAGCTACCTATTTGCAAGCCAAATATATACATAAAAGAGAAAGCATATTACACAGTTGCCGGAGGGAGGGATATTTCTACTTATACAAATGCGCAGGGGGAAATGGAGACAGGGAGAAGACGGCCATAACCAGGAAAATAAATGAGCAGATGGAGAAAACAACAAAAGAGGAAATAACACCAGTCATGGCTGTGATTCCAGACGGCCCACCTGCAAATGTTTTATGGTGAGCATGCATAAGAAGAAGAATATTTCCATTGGCCATCTCAGTGTTTGCCTCCCATTACTGGCACATCCTACTTGCCCTAAATCCTGCCGAATGCTGGAAAGAACACAGAAGCAAGGGAACATAACAACACAAAGGATTTATTAATGTCTCTCTGACTTATGAGGCTGCTGCCAGCAGATGGGGGAAACCTCTTGGGGAACCCACTGACCTGAAGCTCTCCCCACTTCATTCTCCACATATTCTTACCCCCAGCATCCCGTTATCCTCATCTCCAGCTCTTTTTGGAAATCAGAGAAAACTCACAAAATAATTTGTCTCCCTAAACCACCTATCTTTGAGATTACATTCATACTTTACAGGTCCAGTACAGAATAGCCTGATCTGGACAGAAAGACACACACTGTATCTTTAGCCCAAGACCCAGTACCATAATGCAGTACATATAGATTCAATTCATGTTATCTAGCTAAGGAACTCTTAGGAATAAGCTCATTATTAACCTCATGTTAAAATACAACTGCTTTGTCTTCAGCAGGATTTTAACATGGTTTAGCTCAGACTCGCTTAAAAAACACATCTTCTTCCTCATGAAGATATATGCAGCATTTTAGCAATTGTTTGGAGAAATCTCTCTATCCTGTTCTGCAGAGCTCATTGCCTGAGATTTGTTAAAACCTGGTGGTTCTACCTCATCTGGTCAGAAAGCAAGGTTTGCTTTTTACTTCTGATTTTTTCTGGCTTATGTAGAGTGCTCAGAACAGTTACAGCCATGTGCACTCCAACTTCCTGAGCAAGAAAATATACGCAGAAAATATAGGCAGACAAATGCCAAGGAAACACAGAAAGAAAACACAAGCACTTTTCTTCCTACTCTGGCCCCATGTTTGCACGATTGATTGGAACAGGTAGGAAGGAAACCACCATTTCTCCAAATGTTCAAAGTAGAATCCCTAAGTCTCTCACACAGTTGAAATTCACTCCTGCTCCACGCTTATGAAGCTCCTGTTTCGCATTAATGATGAAAATTATGTACAAATGAGAATGCAGCTTAAGAGTTTGATAATATAAGGAAAAGGAGACTTTAAGGGGATGAGACTGCTATTTCCTTACTCTTTTTTTACTGTGGGTTTGGGTTTTTTTTCCAATGGCCCCCAAAATTACAAAGCTTCCTCAGGCAAGAAGAATACAACTCACTAAGAATTGAACTCCAAAAATGGTAAGAGACTCTGACATAGTTATCTATGCTCATAAAGTATGCAAACTGTATTCTTCCTTTCAGCACCCATTTAGTCTGTTCCAGAAATAAATATATTTGCTTGTAGCAAAGTCTGAAGAAAGTACAGTCAATAGACAGATGTGTTATATGTTTGGGTAAGAGAGCCCACTTCCTTTCCTCCTTACCTCCCATTTCTGGTAGTTATATACTTTAAATAAAGTATGACTAAAATCCCTTATTTGGCATGGGGAGATTGCCAGCTGTTGAATCCAAAGCAGTTTAATTTAATCTAGACCACCACTGTCTGGTTCAAATGAAATATGAATATTTATCATTACTAAATACATGAATTATTTACCTTATTTATATTAGCCAGAAAAAGAGTTGCAAGCTTCTTTAAAAGAAGAGATAGCTATGCTGCTGACTGTAAAGAGACAGAAATATAAAAATATTCTCAAAATATTTTATTTATGGATTGAGCATACACAGTTTGCATAAAAATCTAGTCTTTGGAATATATATATATGTATACGTATGTACATATAAATAGGCCCAGAAGAACTGACAGAAGGGCAATGTTCTTAATCCCGAGGGGATCAGAATGCTGTAGGATGAAAGCCAGGCTAAGTATGAAACAGGCAGATGATAATAAGCACGAAACTGGGACTGGGGAAGAGTCTGTGGTGTAAGTGTCCATAAGACAGTGAAGGGAGTGGGAGAAAAGGGAGAATTTAATAGGACTTTAAGGGAGAAGTCATAGACCCTGGAAAGGAGCATAGGGTAATTCACTGAAGTGAATTACAGTCAAGTAAGAAACAGAGAAGAAATTCAAAGCTGAGAAACTTGTTATAGGTGGTGATCCTGAGAAAGGGGAGCCTTTCCATTTGGTCTATATAGCAGGCAGACAACTGCTGATAACAGCCTGTCTAAAATTTGAAGGGAGGAGCAGGGGTTGTGTGAGTGAAGGCACCCAAGGATTCAGCCTGAATGAGAATGGCTGGAGCGCCGGCTGCAGTCACAGTTTAGTGCTAACCAGTGCTCCTAATAAAGAATACATTTAGTTTCAGAAATGTGGAGCTTTCTTGTGTTATTACGCAGCATACTGTATGTACAGAAGTGTCTGGGGTCAGCCTTGTGGCACTCACAGCATGGAGGGGAGTGATGCCACGGGAAAACAAAGCAGAGTAAATAGGCAGCGCTCAGATGTCTGGGAGAGCTCGACACGTTTTGAACAAGCAGAGGATAAGGGTTTGTCTGCATCTTCACCCCTTTACATTGACATTTGGAGGATATTTTGCTGTGGAGATACATAGTAACAGAACTGCTTCAGCTGATAGTAGAAATGTCCAATGCAGATGAAACATTTCTCCACACATCCTTGTGAGCTTGCTCTTAGAGGCTACCTTTGACTGAAGGTGAGCAATACAAATGCCCTCTAAGAGCTCATGAGCTTTAAGAGGTGCAAACACAGAGCCAGTGCTAGGCCTGCTAGCTTGACTGTAAAGATCTGCACTTGACCCAAACCAGAGCATGGGATTTTGCTTCGGATTCTTTTGGTTTTCCTGGAAAAAAAAATTCTAATTTCTGCTGGGGATCAAAATGCCAACATTAAACTAATGACCAAGGAGAAACTGAGGCACAAGTTTTATTGTTATGCCAATATGAAGGACAGCTGCTGCTAAATAATGCAGCAAACATCCAGGAATATTTTTTAAATCCTAGAAAAGGCCAATCACTGACTGGATAGTTAGAAAAAATGCTTATGAATAGAATGTTCCTTAAAAGACTATTACAGAGTTCCCTGCATTTGTTTTAGGACTTGTCTGTACTTAAAGTTAATTTGACCTAGGGCTGAAGTGAATTTTGAAAGCAAAAGCCATTTTTGAGTAATTCCGTGCTAGTCAAGCCATAATCACATACTTACATAGCCCCCACTATCTTATCATGTAAAATAACATTGCTGTATTATCGTGTTAGGTGCTGGGCAAGCCAGGTGTTAATGGTCCCTGCTCAGAGGGAGTGACTAGCACAGGACTGTGACTGTCTTGCTGAAACCATCAAATATCCTATTTTAACTGGTTCTGCACTTTCTCATGCTAGTCAGCAATCTGGTGTTCCTCCTTTAAAATATATTGCCCACAGAAGAGGCCCTATGCACATTGCTGACCTACCAAGGTGTATGAGAGGGCTGGCAAGAAAGACAGGGTTGTTCCTCCTCCCTGTTCTGAATCTGAGAGATGCTGAGAACAGCCCCAGCTAATCCACATTTTCTTTCTCTTAGCCAGTGTGTGACCTGTTCAGTGAAAACATACAACACATTATGTAGCTGCTATGAGTAACAGAACTCTAGCCCAGAAACTAAAAAGATTGGATTAATACTAATTATCTTATAGGTATCAAATTATGTGCCATATATATTTCTACTAAAGGTCAATATGGCATTCTTTCATTTTATATCCATCTGCTTCATTAGGTAAGGAAAAGTAAGCAAAATATAATGGATTTTTTTGTAGTTTTAATCAACAATTTCATCAAAAGCACATTTTTCACCTGTGATAACAACATAATGGAAAACTAGATCAATACATTAATTATATCCACTGCTTTCTAAACTCTTTTTTTAAATGAATTACAGTAAGTGTTGTTGTGGAAACTGGAAAGAAAAACCTATACAACTAAAAGACATTACCTTTCAGTGTCAGGCAAATGGTCTCAAAAATATGTCTGCCTATTTTTATTTTTCAAAGATTTTCATTAGTATTCCGTAGAAAAGATCAGAAATTAAGAGACCTCTAATCATAATGTCCATACACTAGCAAATAAGCAGGCTAACTGATTTTACTAACACATTACGCAGAGCAAGATGAGGTAACAGCAGACTGCTACATGATAGAAATGGCAACCGTAATACTACTTTGGGGAAAATCCAAAATCTTTACTTGATGGGAACTCCTCCTCAGCACACTATGGTGAAGATAAATATCCTGATCGCCTCCATCCATCTGAGGTTCTGTGACCACCACAAAAAGAGAGGCAAGGCAGCTGTCAGAGCTGTAGAGAAGCATCTCTACAGCCAGGATATTTTCTTGTTAGGAAGACCATTTCCATACTGAAAGGCTTATTTGTCTCCCTGTTAGGAAGACCATTTCCATACTGAAAGGCGTATTTGTCTCACAGGATGTTGAGTTCTTATAAGCCTAGAAAGTGGAAAAGCACTGCAAATCAGCTGAGATTTCTCTGCAGACCTTAGCAGTGTTTGAAAAACATTTGGTCTCCAGGGAAAGTGGAAGCTGCAGTTCTCCCCAGTTTGCTAGCCTTGCTATCTCCCCTAGTAACACACCATCTACAGTCACAGCTCCTCATACGTCTTATATGTGTTTCATTGTACAACAGAGCACAGTGCAAAGAGCCCCAAGCAAGCACCAGCTTGGGCCAGTAAGTCTCTACACAGTACTTACACAAAACAGATCCAGAAGCTGCTCTGCCTTGGGGATAGAGCTTATTAATTTGCATGCAAAATTGCAGAAGTATAGCTGTACAGATTCAGATCCAGCTCAGAGAGAGAGACAGGAGTGTCTCTTTACCTTCTGCCTCAATGACTGCAGTTTTAGAGTTAGCCTGCACCAAGTCAACTGGAACATCTCTAATCTGCAACCTAAATAAACTTTACATATGCACTATTAACTACTCTATCTTCTGTTCCAGTTTCCTTACCCCCAAAGACCCCTCTTTTGGCTGGTTCTTTTCCAGCTCTGGACAATATTGGGAGGATTAATCACATAGCAAGAGATGGATTCAGCAAAAAAGGAACAAGATATTCTAAGCTGGCAACACTTCCATACCAAGGTCTATTCAGCATCATGCCTTGCTACAGCTTCCACTTCTCCTCTTGATTCTCCCAATAATCAAAACCAGCACATCTTTAACATTTATTTCTTAATATGCTTATATATTTTAATTGCCAGCTTAAAAAGGAGAGCTGAGTCTTACGTTATTTTCTTCTCCTTGCAGGGCTTACTGGTTAGTTCCCAAAGACATCTTGCTTCCAGGCATTCTCTGAAGCTTTCTGATACAGATGTCTACACCATTTGGGGAGCTTTAATTTCATAGACTAGTATCACATGATCCTGATCCTCTGACCCAAATGACAGGTTAAATTTGAAAATATCTGGGACTAGATTCTTTGCTGGTAATGGGGAAAGGGGAGAATTGACACTAATCTTTTGACTGAGTAAAGGGGGCCCTCTGCAAGTATTAAACAAATAGTTGTGTGAGCAGTGGAATGAATTAAAGCTGGTTTCTTATGAACTTGAGGTGCATACAAGTGTGACCTTGGACTGAAGCTTTTCTGTACAGTGGTGTTATTTACTGCAGCTCTCACCTCCATGGATTCTCTGGAGCCTAAGATGTAAGTTCGTGCTGCCTTCCCTCAGCTGGGCAACATCACATTTTTTTGTTCATCTATCTGGCCACTTATTTTCATGAAATTTGTTAGAACCCATTTACCTTGAAACTTCTGTCATCTTGTCACACTTGGTTAGAAAAGGCCACTAGATTCAAGAATTATTAGGGGGTACACAAGGACAGATACATGCACAGAGACAGCCTGATCACAGATGCCTTGTTTCCATAGGAAACCAAACTAAAAATAGACAGTTTCCTAAGTGTTAAAGATGGAATTTTTATTTGTTTTTGCAGTTGGGAACCAAACAGACCCACTATTCACATGGCTTTAGCACATGAGAAATTGGAAAGAAAAGTAATCTTAATTTTTCTGATAGATGCCCCAATACGTGTAATACTGTGACCAGTGACATAACAGCCAAGTGTCCAAAGGCTGCAGTCTGCTGGGGTGGATGGCAGGTTGTCTATGTGGCGGCATATATGAGATTTTTTTCTTCTTTTAGCAATATCTCTACAATCATTTGGTAAGCTGTTTCCTAGAAATGCAACACATGATTACATCAGTCTGTGTAAATTTCATTGTTTTGAATGATCCAGGCACAAATAAGGTCTCTGGGTTTTCTTTCATCAAAAAAATGATAAAACAGATGTTAGCAATTCATTTTCCCCCATCAGTTGCTAAGCATCAACCTCAATGTGGCACACGGCAGCAAATGATAGCTAGGTATACCACGACTGAGAAAGCACAGCTTTCTTTTTTAATCAAAATAATATGGTCATTATAGCATGCGGATGAGCATGCGTAGTGCAACCTTTGGCTGCATCCTCTTAGAAGATGGCATTTTACATATGGATGTCTTTAATGTATTTGAGGTATTTGAGCTGAATCACTTTGGGACGTTACATAAAGAAGTCTATAGAAGTGAGGTGAGCCTCTCAAGCGATGGATAGGAGAGATGGAGAGAGTGACTGACAACTCAGGCTATCTGTGTATCATCCAGCTAAACACATAGGGATCTTAGGACCAGAAGAACTGTATAAATACAGATAATCTGAGAACACTGAAGGGTCTCAAAACAGAAGGTTATTTTTAAGGTGTAGTAACAATGAGGAAAGAATAACTTATATGGCAGCGCGTGAGATGGTTGCATGAAAACAACCTTCTAAACGCTTTTCTTGGGACTGAAACTGCAGGTGATAAAGGCTGATTCTGCTTATTGCTACCTCTGCACCTCAGGTGAGATTTAGTGGTCAATAATTTGCTAAGAGGCAGAGCAAGCCCTTACAGCTGTATGGAGATAGGGATGCCTTGGCCATTACCAGCAAACAGTGGATGCAGCTGGAAATTTCACAGAAAGCAGTGTCATGGCATTCATTTATATACCTTCATGCAACAACATACAGCAACGTAACATGGTGTGGAGGTATGCGTCTCAAAAGGCCATGAAACTCAGAAATGGCTGCTACTGGGCCTAAGCTTAAGCTTTACTGTGACCTCTTTCCACTTGTGTGTCAGACCCACTCAACATCCTTTACGTTGTCAGAAAACTATAGAGGACCTCAGGCCTGAGAATAACATTTGTAGCTTTTAAGGACAGGAGGGGCTTTTGGGCTGACCCAGTATGACAAGCCCATCCCTCCCCCAGGAGCCACAGGACACAAACTCCTGTGGCTGCTTCCTCCTCCTGCAGGGACAGGCACCGGCAGCCACAGGTTTCAAGTGCTGGCTTTTGTGTGAACAACTAATGCAGCTGCATAATAACCCAACAGCAACAACTAATAACCCTGTGGGGAAAGGGTGCTCAGGGCCCTCTCAGGCAGCACGCAGCCTACAGTGGTTTGGGTTACAGTACGGGAAGCCATGTTGTCATGACACTCCTCGCCTTCCTGCCGATGCCTTGCTTTAGGGGACAGAAACGTGTCCTGAAGAAAGAAAGTGGGAACATGGGGTAGGTACAAGACCCCGGGTGAGGAGGTGAGTGGTTGCTGAAGAGGGGAGGCCACTGCCAGTTAATGAGGTGGGAAGGAGAGAGCCAGGCCCCTGAGGGAGCATGGCTGGAGGCTGCCGCCATGATGGGGGTTGGGAGGGAGTGCTGGCCCCTGCTCATAAGCAAGTTAAGTGTCATGTCTGAAAACTTTTTTGCATTGCAGTTTGGAGGCTGGGTAGAGAAAAGGTTAGGAAGTGCTAGCTTAAATCCAGGATGGAGTTTTTCAAGGATAGGTTGTTACACACAGATTGATGCCACACTGTTGTCAACATGCCAGGGGTAGTTTTAGCTGTCAGCTCTGTCAGAGTCTGCCAACCAACTTTAACTTGTTTTCTGACTTTTCCAAATGTTTTCCAAGTTTTTGCTTGCTGTGCTGAGGATAAATTGTCCCTCAGTTTCTGTAAAACCACATTTGTTTACTTGTTTCCTTTTCATCTCCGAATCTTTCTATGGTTTTCCCTTTTTTAGGAAAAAAAAAGCATAAACCCTGCACCTTCACTCAGCCATAATATAAACACACTTCACCAAAGGTCTCTCATAAACCATAAGGTTTTCCTCATCCACCAGTGGTCACTCTTGTGCAATGCACATTTGCCTCCCTCTTGACCTGGGTGTGCCTTCATTATGGCCCTACTGAAGGTTATGGACTGGACAGCACATGGAGCTACTCAGGAATAAACTGTTACAGCAGCTCTCATACTAATACACTAGTTTGGGGATAACTACAGAAAGCAGGTTCTTATGATCTTCATTTTCTTAAAATGCAGCAAGGTAAAAATCTGGAGCAATTAGATTACCTGAGTGACATTAATCAGTCATTTTGCTCCTTGGAATCCACTGAATTCACAGTAATAATAAGTACCAAAGAGAATTTTAGATTCTGGCTACTTTCTATTTTCAGTGTATCTAAAAAAATACATATATCTTTTCAATGTACTCATAGTCAATATTGCTTTTTTACTGATACTTGAGTTTATTATAAAATGTTTTATGAAAATAGCCAAGTTAAATTTTACATGTTCCTAGCACAGCCCCCTTTTGTCCTCAGCTTCAGCTAGTTCAGCACTTCAGTGTATCCAAACCTTGAGTATCACTTTGGGCCCCCTGAAAATGAGGTACGTGTAAGTGACCATATATCACTGACTATGTGATTTGCCTGTCACCACACGATGACTTTAGTAATGGCACTTACACAATCCAGATCTCAGTCTTAAGTGGATTTAACTTTCTATCATTTCCAGGAATCTCTACGTCATTTATTACCTACAGTTTCTCAATATGTGGCGATCCAGAAGAGTCTACTTCACTGTACAACCTTGATTCATCCCAAAGTAGGTCAGAACTATGCAAGGAATAAGGCAAGAGGCTTGTAGAAAAAACTATGTTATTAAAGATATAATGCATACAAACAGGGAGAGTTCAATTTCAACTGAAGGAGTAACATTGATTCTATAATCTCTTTTCCCGTGAGTCCTTGTCATTGAAATATACATAATTTTAGTATAGTACCTGTCTGTCATCTTTCTAAAAGGCTCATAAATAAAATGGAAA
This sequence comes from Scopus umbretta, assembly GCA_013400535.1. Lineage (NCBI taxonomy): Eukaryota > Metazoa > Chordata > Aves > Pelecaniformes > Scopidae > Scopus > Scopus umbretta. The sequence goes on along the minus strand of VZTL01069184.1, from coordinate 9,336 downwards.
ACAGATCTTGCATCACACTGACCCAATAAGTGGGCCACCCTTAAGTCTGGGATCTTTTGTACCATAGCATGGATCTCTCTATCTGAGCTTATGGAGCAGTTAACAGCAGTGGCAGCTCTCACACATGTTTTCCCCATTGGCTTCCAATTGCAGTTTGCTCAGTTTACATCCTTTCCATAGCAAGCCTTTTCCTTCTTTCCTTCCACCTAGTGGTGTTCCCTCCTGTATTTGGTCACAGATCCTCCTTCAGTCTGCCTCCTCTCTCTACCAGAATTCAGTCTTTTTTTGTTCTCGGCTCCACTTTTCATCTCTTTATTCAGTCTCCCTGCACCTCGAATCTCAGTTTCATTTTTTCACCCAGCAGTCTGCAGCTCTAGGCTATGACTCCTCCGGGCTCTTTGCCCCATTTACTTTACATGAGACAGGCTCTTCTACATTTCTGTAAGGCAGCTTTGCCTGTCACACTGCCAGTGGAGCAAGGAGAAAAACATGATGCTGACCCAAAATGGTTTGCAACAGACCAGAGCTGCAGCTACCAAGATAACGCTGTTTGATGCAGTCCTTTTCAAAGACTGATGACTTGCCCAAATGAATCTAAAAGTTTTCTGCAACATGGAGAACTTCAGCCCAGAGGATTGAGTAGGCAAGATTATAAGCAATCAGAAGTAGCAGTTTGGGAGCCATCTCAATAATAAGCTGTTTTACCTGTTCCACCTTTACTTAGATCACAAATATTTTTCTGTACTTTGAGCTCAGGCAGGACATAAGGCCTTTCTCAAAAGGGGAAGTTGTTAGGCAATAGGGATGAATGAATGAGCATTCCTAACTTTGTATTTCACTTTCATTTAATCCTTTTTATTAAAAGGCACAGAAAGATTTACACTTGAAATACCTTCTTCTGAGTGTCTGCATCACCCTCAGTACAAACAGCTTCAGTCCTTGCTAACTTGTCAGACCTGTTTTTATCTAACCTGTGAGTGTCTCTGAGTTAGGGTTTATTCAGTGAGAGACTGGAAGCAAGATCTGTAAAAGGCTGCTGAGCCCTTCTCTCTACCACAGTACTGAAAGTTAGGTTTGCCCTCTCAGGTATGTCTTGGAAAATTAATCAGGATTAATTTCGAAAATGGATTAGCGTAAATGTAGTGACAGAAAATAGAGGCATATAAACAAAACATTCCAGCATAGATTTGAGTGTGAATTTGTGGACATGAGCTGTTCTGCAATAGTTCCCTGTGTGCTAGTTGTTACTCCATTGTAAATGAAATATAACATAGCCCTGTGTGAAATAAACTATTTCACATTTACCTCTATAGACTCGCTTGCATACCTGCAGTAATTATAGTTGATATGCTGTAAATTCACATTCAAGCTTACTTTGCTACCATTTATTTCTAGGCCTTGATGAGAATGAAGTGGACCTACTTTGTATGTATTGCACTTTGCAAGCAAGGTCATTGTCATTCTGTCCACCAAGTGTTTTATGAAGGGTAACAGATCCACTGTAAATTCACATTTCTAGTTAACTCAGATCTCTTTTCATAAACATTGCCAAGTAAACAAACACTTTTCCACCTCTTTTAGAGTCATCATCCTTGGAGGAAGTTGTCATCTTGTGATCCAGGTCTATGAGTGGACCTGTTTTTGATGGCAGTGGTAAGTCTAAGGCAGAACTATCAGGGTTTTCTCACTCCAAGTCATATAAAGCATAACAGTAAAACATGCAAGAGGAGGTTGTACATGATATATCACAAAATGTTGTTTGGCACCAAGCACGGTAACAGTTTAGGGAACAGGCTGTTCTTTAAATAATGTGCTTTTGTCTTCATGTTTTAATTCTTCATGCTACTGAATTACAGCAAAGGCTTTTTTTCTTCAAAAAAAAGCAGACACACATCTAATGCATCAAAACGACTCTGTATGTGGTGTCTTTGTCAAACATTTCAATAAATCATTCAGCTTTCTCAGGGGGATTTGTAGAATTCACATTGGAATAGGATTTTTTTTCATTTGAACCGTGGGCTGGATTTTCAAATGTTGATGCGTGCAGATGAACATGCACAAATTCATGTGCCTGGCTTCGAAAATCTGTTCTTAAACACACAGCAGGTGAGTGAATCATGTAGGAGACTGAAGGAAAACTTCAGTGTTCAGCTAAAAATATCAAAAGAACCATGACCTGAGAGGTGCCCGTCACCCTGAGACGTGCCCGTCACCAAGTTTTAGCAGAGGTCAAGCAGGTGACTGGTAATTGGCACCTTTTGGATTCAGTGTCGTTATGCAGCTAAACACATACCCAGCAGCTAATCATAAAAAAAATTAGAGGTTCAAAGCTGCACTTAGTATTTTTGTCTGTTTTTCTGTCTCTCTCCCCTTTCATATGGAAGTTTATTTTCTGTTTTACTAAGTGTTTATGCTGAAGACACTGTAATAACTATAGAGCAATGTCAACATGTCTGACTTAGATTTTAAGTCAGTAGTAGTATTGTAGGTAACTGATTAGCTTAAGGTGAGAATACCTTGGGAGGGGGACATTGTTTGATCTTGCCACTATAGTTGGCTCTCTGGTTTTCTGTGTTTGCCATACATTGCAAAAAATAGCTGACTGATCAATAGATTTTTCAATTTCATCACAAAATAAAAATTTAAAAAACTTGCTTTAAGTCATCCCTGAATTTATAATTAAAATTTAAATTAAGACTTTTGTTTCTTTTTTATATAATTAAAATTTCCTAGAGACTCTTGTCTTCTTAGAGGTTTAGGTCAAATTTTAAATGAAAAATACTTGTTTCTGAGGGAAAATTCTAAAGTATTCTTAACCAAAAAGTATCAGCATTCCTGAAATCAAACATTTTTGTTTTGAAAAGGACCAGAAAAAATGTTTTGCCATTTACAATATTTTCTGCATTTTTTTACCAAATTATTGACTGAATCTGTTCTACTAACAAATAATTCTGGTTTCTTCAAAACCGTCAAAAAAAACCTGGCTGTATTTTGCACGTTTCATTTTGTGAGGAAAGGAAATGGAGCAAATTTTTATTTAAAACCAAGGAATTAAAAGAGAGAGAAGACAAAAAGTAAAATGTGTTTCAACAAGATGGACCATTTGAAACCAACTTCTCATCTGTCTTTGAAGGAATAACTTGTTTTTCACCAAAATGTGGTGAAAATGTGGCAGGGCCAAGCTATCCAGTCTTCAACAGTGCACCAGATATTACTAGGCAAACCTGCAAAAATGGGGCTTACAGGAAAGTGTAAAGGGAAGTGGGTGAGCAAATTACTTATTTGGTAAACTGAAAGCAGTGAACAACTGCCTGGATTGTTAAGCAAAGTAGAGTCTAAGTATGAATGGAAGGGAAACACTAATGACTATAAAAGCTACTTGGGATAAACTGTGTTGGACTGAATGTGGCTTGAGGCATCGACCTTCATATGAGTTCTCTCTTTCTCAAGCCCCTCATGTTGATGAGCACCGCTTATAAAACTCCATCATGATAATGCTAACCATTGTAAGTGTTGAGGGCAAGGGTGAAATCCTGGCTCTGTTGACATCATTAACAGTTCTGCCATTGATCTGAACCGGGTCAGGATCAGCCCAAATTAAAGCAGTAGCCTTGCTGACAAAAGACCACTAGTCAAAGGGAGGCCCAGTCACTGAGTTTGTCAATCCCATGTGTTATATTCAACAAAGGTCAGTAGGATGGAAGGTCTTGGATTTAGATCACTAGGAAGATAAGCATGCCAGGCTGAAACAAGACTCCAGAGAAATCAAGGGACAGCATTATTTGGATATTTGCTGTATGGCTTGTTTGACAATTTTTAAAATGTGCTTTATCCATATTCAAATCCAGTATAAACTGAAGTAGAAGAATATGATCTCCATGGGAAGAGGTCATGGAAACAATGTCTGTGCACCTGCCTACAGATCTGTGCAAGCATTTTCAAAACAGACAGTTTGGAAACAGACAGCTACTGCTAATCTATTATTGTTTCCATGCAGATACTTATATAAATCCTCTTCTTGTAAAGTGCCACATACCCTGCTTGGCTTTAAATATAGGCAGAATCAGCACAGCTTCACCCTATGTAAACAAAATTTCAAACTTAAATGGTTTAGGGATCTGGACTTAATAGGGGCAACTTTGTTAGAGTTACCTACTAATTATAAAATCATTAATTCAAAAGGATATATGTTCCTGATAGTGTTTGTAACTTTTTTACTGACTCTTAAACATTTTCTAAGTTATTGTATTTCCATCAAGAAAATCTAAAAATGCAGTCTTAACAGTAGCCACAAGCCTATCCTATCAATCAACTATACCTGTTAATTTAAGATACAATCACTTGACCACAGTTCGATAATACATGTTGTAAAGCTCTGTGTGTGCAAGTGCACATGCATGTGTTTATCTGTACATGCATTCTTTTATTTTCTTCCTGAGATCAGCATGCTTTGGAATGATATTTTAATTTATTATTATGAAAGGAATGGCAACTGGTTTTTAATGGTTACAGAATGGTGACTCACAACACTGTCCCAGATGCTGTCACCGTCGCTATGAGAGCAGATTTGCAACATCTTGTCACAGGCACACATCAGTGCTCATGCCTGCTGCCTTCATCCCAGAGGACAGCCTAACACCTGCTGCTGGCAGCGTGCCGGCCCTTCGGGGAACAAATGTTCCATTGCTGCTGGGTGATAGGACAGGACAGACTCGAGATTTCAAGTGAACTGGCTAAAGGCACCCTAGGGCTTGGTGCACCCACCCCAGCACCCAGATGGTTGCTGTTTCTGCAAGAATATTAGAAAGTGAGTGGTATGCCTATAGCTGTCTCCTATAAATAAAGAACAAGAGAAAAATCAGCAGCACCCTGGATGATAAGATTTCTAGCATTAGCTAGATGGGAAAAAAAGCCATCATTTTTCCAGTCAATATGATACTACTGGAGTAATATGTGTCTACTCTGTATTTATTCACATAAGGAACTTAGAAGAGTGTGTTAAAGATTTTTTTTTACAGGAGAATATAAGTGCAAATCCACTGCTGGAAGGATTATGTGCTTCTTTCCTGCAGAATATCCTTAACCTTATACGATACAAATCCTAGACAAAATAGACATAATTTTCATTTTTCACATAGAGTTCAGCTGCCATACCTTTATGTTGCCAGATGTACTATGTTAAGATGAGATGTAAGAACAAAAAAAAGAAAAAAAAAGAAAAAGTGAGTAAATACAGTTTGCAAGTGTTTCTTTGAAATGTATTTTTCAATGCACCTATCTCAGAGTTGTAAAAATAAAGAATACTGTGCATCAGCTTTGAAGAGCCCAGATTTCTGAGGTCAAGGAGAGCTAAAAGGACCCCTGGCTTAGAATAAGAAGCTCGGTGCATTTCAGGATCAGGTCTCTTGGTTAGTATGTAATGTGTTTCTTTCCATTTATTACCACTCCACATCCAGTGGGGTGATAATAGCAGTGTTACGATGTCTTCACTTCATGTGGATTGAATAGCAGGTCAATAAAGATGAGGGTGGTGCTTTTTTTCAGCTGTTATACTCAAATTTGAAATAAAACCATTTTTATTCTCTGCTTTTGAAAAGGCTTTTTGTCCACAATATTCCCCAGTGTTTAGATCAAAAACATGTCATGTTTCTGTAACAGGTACAATCCAGGATGCATTGCATTAGTATTTCAGCTAATGTAATACAGTTTTGATACTTTTTTGCATTTCAGTCTTTGCACATGAATTTGCTCCTATGAAAATGGGATCCTTTAAAAATAAAAAGATTGATCAGGTATTTATAGGAGGGTGGCTTGATCTGAAGCCTCTAGATTGTTGCAGTTTAATTCAATGTGGTTTAAATCAATGTGCAGTGGAGCAAAACCCAGGTGATATTTCACTTTCACTGCAGTATGCTGCACTTTTCTGCAACAAATCGATCTAGTCTACATCACAATATACTGAGCGACATCCTGAACTACCAACAGGAGAATTCTGCATGACTTTCACCAGTTAAAAATTCCCTTTTTTTCTCTTGTTAGAGAGGTAAATGGTTGGGATATATCCCTGTAAATTCTTAGGAAAGAACAGCATCACATAAACAGAGTCAGCTCTCTTTGTGGTTCTTTGAACATATTTTCCTATGTTATTATTTCTGATGGTCTCTAAACAAAGTTTCCAGGTAATGCCAAGTCGTAATAGTCTTTCTGCTAGTGATCCCACAATTGGCCCTGGGCAAATTGCATTGTTGTTCTTTGTGCCCTAACTGTTTCTGTAAAATGATGCTAATAATATCCACAACAGCGAGATGTTGGGTGAATCCGTGTGCCTGCAGAGGACTTTGAAGTTGAAAAGGCTTATTTAAATGTTACATATTGCCACTATTATTATTAAAGATTAAGAGGGCATTCTGCCCTCAGATGGACATGTGCAGCTGCTGCTATTCCTTTTGTCCATGTTTACACAAATAACCCCGCAATGGTGCAGAGATGTACAGATCTAGAGACTGTAAGTTCAGCAAGTCAGCTTCACTGGAGCAAAGACAAGGTTTTATGTGCAGATGGTAGGCATGCAAATTTGGTATGATCACAATTTAGAGGTGCTTGTAAAGCATTTTTGCCAAAAAGATCTCCTTTCAGCTTCTATTTCTACAATGTTATTAACTACACTGAGAAAGAATAGAATGAAAGAGCAGGCAAAATATTTATCATAAACCTTTGGATAAATCTCCTAATCAAAAGTAACCAGAGCTAGGGCAGTCCTGGTGACAGAGACTGGGATACAATTCAGAGGTCAAGCTGAGCTCTCATGTCACGTTTAGGTCATGCTGCATGAATCTTCTCTTTTGCAAGGCTTCCTTGTAAACTGTGGAGTATCCTGGGTCCTAATGCAGGAAATGAGCTCCAAAGGTTTGGTGAATCTTAAAAGGCACTTCTAATCCAGAATTTCTATTCAAACTGAAAAAATGATGGGGGCCCTGTTATTGCTCAGACATTGTGTTCTATTTTGACATTCTTAAAAGTATTTTTTCACTGTCCTGCATATGGTCTTTACAGAGGATTTACAAGCTAATCTTTCTGACCGTGTCATGTCACTCTTGTGAAATTCAATTACAGTTCTATAGTCACACTGCCTTTGATTAGCTTGCCAGGTGTAAAGACAGTAAAATTTGTTCTAATGAGTAGAAACATTGCCTTGTACTCAAATAAAATTCAAAAGGAGAGTCTCCCTAAACAGATTGTCATCTTCCACTTTTCAATGTGGACTGCTTTGTTTTAATTCCCTTTTTTTGGTTGAGTCAGTACACTTGCAAAATAGGGATCATCTGAATTCAGAAACAGAATAAAGAAAACTGCCACTCAATTGTTGTTTTAAAGACAGTGCTGGCAAATAGCAGAGATGCTTCTTTTACCAGGGAAAGCTGCATTTATTGCTTTATGTTGGGAACATTCTGTGAAGTGCGCAGAAATGAGGCTGATCCATGCAAGAACCAGGGTTTCAGAAGTCAAAGAAATAAACAAGTTCTTGCAGTTAATGATAATTTTCAGTGTATTTTTTAAGGCCAAGAATAAGTAAGTCAGTAACAGGAGATATATGCACCTTCAAAATCCAACCACCCAGACCTGCTATTTTTCTTTATAAAAATATTGAAAGTGGCTTATGGTTTGAGAACTCAACATTACAACTGAAGAGCTCGGCATCAAGATAAGGGAAGCCAGACAGTGTGGGCCAAGCTGACTGACAGAGCAAGCTAGTGTTTGAGCAGCTGCTAAGTGCTCAAAGGGCTCTCCTTGCCTTGTAAAGGTTAAGACAAAAACAAGGAAAAAAGAAAATCTTTCATTAAGGCTCTGTTGCCCTCGATAACCAAGGACAGATCCTGGGTGGCCCCCATAAAGTTTCTTTTTAACTTGATAGCCAGACTCATGGTTACTTTTCCAACAGTTGTAGGGGATGAAATGACACTGAATTAATTTCCTCTTTTTTAAATGAAAGGAATTAAAGGAACAGCTAGATCTCTATACAACAACCTTTGAAATCATCTCTGCTGGGCTTGTCTGCATGTTCTTATGCAATATTCTGTATTTGCATGGTCTAGCCCTCCTTCAGGCTAAACAGCTGATCTTGGTAACCTGGGATGCCTACCTTGAGCACAGGGGGTCATTTGGGCTGACTAGTGTTCAGGAAGGTCACTGCTAAATGCAAAGATATTTAACAGTGGTAAAATACATGACCTGCCCACCTGGCTGCTTAGACAATGTAGTCATCTGCCCTCCCCAAGTCAAGTTCTTCTGCACTGTAGGTGCCACATACACGTGATATAAAACTATTAGGTGACAATTGCGAAACTACTGGTTGAATTGGCTACCTTGTACACAAGATCCCCAAATGACCTAAATGTTTGACAAAGCTGTAAACAAGAAATCTTCAGAATTAAGATGGTATTTTTCCTGCTGTTCCTTCAAAATATTAATGATGTATTTTACAGCCATTCCTTTCTTAGAAAAGCTATTCTAACCTACGAAAACTTTGGTTTCATGACTGCTCAAGTTCTGAGCTTGTTCTTGTCTCCTCTTCATGATACAGCTGTGCCACCTAATAAGATCGGCCTCCCTGCACTGCCATCCATTACTCATTATCACTCCTTCACTAGATCTTCCCTTTCCAAACACCTGTTTTGGAATTCCTTTATGGAATCCACTGGCAGCAAATCTAGGGAATCTATATATTTGCTGCCTAATTTGCAGCTATCTGCCGGAGACAAAATGAGCTGGATGGTTGGCCTCCTTCAGATGAACCCACCATTTTTGGATTTATGTGGTTAAGGGAAGTCTCCTAGGAGCAGCCACATCACTAGACAACAGCAATAGCAAGACAGCAGTGATGGGCCACAGGAGTCAGGCTGTGGCCTTCTTTTGCCCAGCTTCTGCTGAAAGAGGTTGTGTGAAGAGGGACCACTGTGGTAGTGTATTCATACACTCAGTTGGTTCCCATGATGCAAAGCAGGCCGTATAACAGCAGGGAAATAAAATCCACATTCTACTGTAGAGATTATATGAAAGTAAATAAATAGAAAACATAGTTATTAGCTCTTTATTTTTTTCAGTGGACAGTTAACACCAGAAACATGCACTTCACAACCTGAAATCCTTTAATGGCTTTCATCCATGCATCACTGTTATTAGGTCTAGACAAACGGACCATCCTTGAGCACTGCTGAGCATGTCTGCATTGTGTACAGCCTGCATGGTATATATTCCTTAACTGCTTGACAAATTATGTCAGTTCTGTGAGTTTCTTCTATTGAATGAAAGCAGGTTTAGTAACACTCAGGGCTGATA
>VZTL01069170.1:7282-32726 GCA_013400535.1 Scopus umbretta | reverse complement strand
TATATATATATATATATGTACAAAAAAGCAATGCAGAAGTGAGCAGCAGGGCTGTTGGGACTGCTCCCTGCAGTGGTGTGAGCATCAGCTGCCTGATCTGCCCATGGCTTTGTGCCTGCCCGCAGCGGAGCCGGCTAGGATGGGGGTGAGAGACTGTGCCTGGAGCATTCTCCCCTGGAGCAGGGACCAGCAGCAGCTCAGGGCCAGTGGTGCATTCAGCAGGGTGGTGTTTGCTCCCTGGCTTGTGGCCTGCCCTGGGTGCCGGAGGGAAGGGGGTCTCCAAGGGGAGCAGTCTCGCAGGGGACTGGCTGGTGGGGGACTGGTGTGGCACACGTGGCTGGCAGGGGATGAAGAGCCCTGCTCTTCCCCCTGCTTTAAAGCAAACTGGAGAGGGGCTGGGAGGGAGTTTGCACTGCGGTGACCTGCAGTGTGGTCTCCTCCTCTGCAACTGTGCCTCAGTTTCCCCAGGGGGGCAGTGGGGAGGGAAGGATGGGGACCAAGCCGTGCCATGCTCCTGGAACAGCTGATGCTGGAGGATCCCTGTCCCACAGTCCTCCCATCGGTCCTCCCATCGTCTGTCCTGCTGTCCTCAGTCCTCCCATCGTCTGTCCTGCTGTCCTCAGTCCCTGGCCCTTGAGTCACGGCTGGGGCTTCGGCGCTGAGCAGTGATGTCAGCCCTCGGGCAGGGGAAGCGTGGGAGGAGACTGCTGCCTGGGGGGAGCCCTCCCAGCCCCAGCCCCCACACACAGGCGGACAGACGGATGGACGGCATGAGAGAGCAACAGCCGCTTGGGACCCCAGCCCGAGTGGGACGTGCTGCTGCAGCCCACCATGAATGGCAAACTGAAAGGTACCGAGCACTGGCAGCACTGGGGCCCCCGGCAAACACCATTGATTTGGGGACCCCCAGCTGTTTGAGGCTCCCGGGGTCATGTGGCCAAGCTCGCAGGGGGCTTTTTTGGGTGAGCGGCTTACTTGGGAGGAGACCTCTCCCTGCCAGGGGCACCAGGTACAGGTAGTTCCCACCTGCAAGGGACACAATTGTCACTGTGGTGTGCAGTGATGGGGTGTTGGGATGGGGTGTCTGTGGCAGGATGGGACCCGCCGACTGCCCAGCCTTGCTGTTGCCCATGCTGAGGACCAGACTCTGAATTGCAAGGCAGGAGAGGGGCCACAGCTGCCTGCTGCTCCTGGGTGGGGTGCCCCCAGTGCCATGGCAGCACGGCTTTACTTGGCAAATTGGTTTTCTCCCCCTTGTGACCCCCACATTTTGTCTGCGGCTGTGCTAATGAGGACAGACAAAGCCTGACTCTGTGTCCAGCATCCCTGGCACTGTGGCTCCAGGGGATCTGGGCAGAACAGGGGGAACCTGTTGCCCCGGCAGGATTTTGGAGGAAAGCTACTGGTACCCAGCAGAACATCCTAGAGTTGAGCAGGTGGGGTTGAAGGTGGCATGTGGGACCTTTGCAAGGTTATTCCAACCCGAGCAGGATCATGCCAGAGCCCTGTCTTCTGCTCAGCACCTCTGAGAGGGGTCACAGCCCACGCAGGAGGAGGATGTGGTGCCCCTGGCCAGGCTGCAGTCTTGTCTAGCAGGGCATGGAGGTGATACCCTAGGCCTCCATAGACATGGCAGTCCTGGCTGGGTGTTCGGTCTGTGCCTTTGGTGGTGGTGGTAAGTCACACTTCACTGGGACTATGGTGGTCCTGGGCTGCTTCTCAGGAGCCGTCCTAGAAAACAGGTTGGGCTTGAGCTCAGACAGACACTGGGGATCCCCTCGGCCCCAGCAGTAGCCACCTCCCTGGGTTCCAGTTTAGGGCTTGCATCCCCCTCTGGCTGTAAACTGGGAGCCTGTGGGATGGGTGGCAGGGTGGGAGGCTGCGAGACCCCCCGGGGAGCTTGGTGTGAGTGTCTGCCTGTGCTGTGCAGTGCCCTGCCCTTCCTCGGGGATACTCCATAGGGTAAATAAGCACTTCCTCCAATTCTTCCCATTCGGAGCTCCTTCCCTTTCCTGCCACCCTCCCACTCGGCCCAAGGAGCCAGCTGGCCTCCCATGGCCACAAGGGCGGATACCGCCTCCATGCTCCCACCGCCGCAGGGCCAAAAGCACCCAGCACCCATCCAGCACCCTGTCTGCAGCACCCGGACCACCATCTCCTGCTCCGGCAGGGGCTGCGAACTTATGGCCAGGAGTTTCTTTCCCGGGTGAGTCACGGGGAACTGGGATGCCATTTGCCGACTCATCCAACTCCCAAAAAGCCTCATTCCCCCTCCTTGTCCAGCGCGGGGGGAAGACAGGGGGAATCCTGCCTGCCCAGAGGAGAGGCAGAGCGTGGAGGAGGTCAGAGAAGAGGCGGCTCCCAGGCTCCCTGTGACCAAGGCAGCATGGTGTCGGTCCCCAGATGCTCCCGTCCTCTGTGCAGGGGAGGGAGGCAGGGACGAGGGGCAGCCGGAGGGAAGAGNGGGGAGGGGTGGGGGGGGCTGGGGTACGTGCCTGGGTTAGGGCAGAGGGGACGCAGCTGTGCAAACAAGGATGCAGCGGCTGCGCTGGAGGGAGCCATGCCAATGGGCCGAGTTTGCAGGCTCCCGAGGTTGTCCCCACTGTGCACCCAAGGTTCACCCAAGGGTGCGAGGGCTGTGCCACTGGTGTGGCCTGGCAGGCCCCACCGTTTGCCACAGACACCACAGGAAAGATGGACTGGCCTGTGGTCACTGTGTCATGCCATCACTGGGGGACACCTGTACCCTGCTGTGCCTGGGGAGGTGGCCACAATGCCATCAGCATGGGGACAGCCCAGCCCTGCCGAGCCCCTCCTGGAGAAACCCCTCGGGTGGCTGTGGGTGCCACTCCCTGGGTTCAGGGGTGCTGGAGGGTATTGGGTTGACCGTTCTGGGCATAGCTGGCCCAGTAAGTGACATTACTGGAGGCACTGGTCAGAGCACCCCCAGCTCCCAGGGCTGTGGGGCTGAGGATTCAGAGGGAGACAGTTTGGGGCGTCTCCGACCGGGGCAGTGTTCATAAACCCGGCGGAGCGACCTGAGGCTGGTGTCTGAGTGTCGGAAACAGAAACCAGCTGGGACCAACCCAGCCGGTCGGACTGCCCCCTCTGCCGCTCAGACCAGCATTCTTGGGATCCCAATCATCTCCAGAGCACTGGGCGTTGGGAGAGGAGCCGGTGGCTGGGCTGGAGAGCCCCGGGGTGGGCTCCAGCACCCCCCACCGTGCCGCCCGCCTGGCTGCTCTGCCCTCTCAGCCTCTGCCCTCGGGCAGTGCTGGCCAGGGACGGACGGACAGACTCCTAGGATACAGACTCCTAGGATTGCGTTTCCTACGCCGGGAGAGCTGCAGGCGGTCTGCGGTGCAGGCACGGCAAGGTGAAAAGCTTGGTCGGGAGGTGGCTTTGTTACCACTGAAGCCCTAATTAAGGGCGGGGGGCTGGCAGGGACTGGACCTTTGGGGCAGGACCTCTGGGGCAGGACCTCTGCAGCTCCTTCTCAGGAGAAGGGAGGGTTGTGTTTGGGGCTCAGCGCATGGCAGGGACGCAAGTGTGCCAGTGCTCTGCCCGATGCCAGCCTCTCGGTAAGCCTGGTGTGGGGCTTGCTGCCCTGGGTGAGATGTGGTGGCCGGCTGCCCCTTCCAAGCATGCTCCAGGCTCTGCTCCCTGCTGGGGCTGGCTGTGTTGCTGCGGTACCAGGTACCTCTTATCTTGGTAATGTCAGGAATGCACCATGCCGGGGTTTTTTCCTCCGCAGTGAGCCAAGCGTGCCAGGATCGCGACCCCACACCCTGCCTGCCTTGCCTCCTGCAGGCAGCACTGCCCTCCAGCACCTGGCTGGCTGCCGACCTGTGCCAGGCTTGAGCATCCTTGGGGCTCCCGAGGCATTGCTCCTGCAGAGCGGGGATACAGTGTCCCCCTCCTCAAAGGGTGGGGACACAGGGTGCCGTGGGAGACAGGCTGGTGATGACAGGACCTTGCAGTGCCCAGGGCCGGGCACTGGGCTGGCTGGCAGCAAGTGCTGGGGCTGCGCTATCCCTTGCTGCCAACTCAGGTCTGCACCCGTTCTGCCAGCGATCTGGCCTTGTGGCATGATGCATCGCAGAGGGTGTTTGTGGGAGGGCCAGGTCCCTGGGCTGGAGTGCAGGGACACGGTCATGTCAGTGGCCACCGCTCATGGCAGTGCTCCCTGTGCCAGTGCAGGAGCCTCAGGTGCCTTGGAGCATGACCCAGTGCGGTACAGGTGGCTGCTGGAGCCTCAGGTGCCTGGGCGAGTGGCCGGGGATCACTCGATCTCCTGGGGAGTTGTGCCGGGGCATTGGTTCCCCGCAGCACCCCCAGCATCCTTCTCCCCCTGTGATGTGCTCGGCATCCTTCTCCCCTCTGACACCCTCAGTGTCCTCCCCAGTGAGGGCTCCTGCCTGGGTGACCCTCCTTAGAGCCCCACTGCTGCCAAATGGCAATGTGGGCTGGAGAAGGATGGGCTGGCAGGGCCATGCTCACCCCATAGGAACTGTGACCTGCCCCACACGTGGAGAGCTCCATTGTAGGGGTGGTGGGTGCTTTCCCTATAGATGAGCCGCTGTAATGCCCAGCTGGGGCAGCAAGCACTTGTGCCATAGGCCTTACTTGCTCAGTGGGGAGCAGATTAAAGAGCCTTGTAGAGGGTAATCTGCCCAGGCCCTGCAGGTCAGCTGGACTGCCAGGGATTACAGCTCTTCCTAATGAGCTTAATTGGGACAGCGTTGTCCTGGAAACTGGAGGGACTAGTGCTGAGATAACGGTGAGGCAGTGGGACTTCCAGAGCAGCTCTGTGGTCTTGGGCCTGGACCCAATTGCCAAGGGAGATCCAGATGGACCTGCTGCATTCCAGCTCCACTGGGATAGAGGTTAGCGGCGGTGGCTGGCTTTGACTCCGAATGGCCCTGGCTCATCCCGGACACTGCAAATGCCTGGCCCCAGCCTGGCATGCAGGAAGGTGACAGCATGGCTGCAGCGTGGCGGGGAGTACAGCACTAGGGGAGTGTCCACTGGCGGCTCGAGCAGGTGTGTGCTGTGCAGGGCCACTTTGAGCTGGGCTCCTGGGCTCTGTTGTGCCAGGGGAAGGAGTGGGGATGGGCAGTAGGAGCCCTGGCAGCACCTGCATCACTGTGCTGTCCCTGATGCTGTTGGGGCCGGGGGCTCACTGCTGGCTGTGCTGGGGGCAGGAGGAAAGGCACAATAAGCCCCCTAAGGCGTGGGGAGGTGGTTCTGGCCCCATCTGCCAGTCAGCAAAGCTGTGAGCCCTTAGGGCCCTGCCTGGCCTTCCCTGGCAGGGAGTGTGACTGCCAGGCACCATGTGGGCTTGTCCCTGGCAGCTCCTGGCCCCCCAGCCCACAGCTCGGCTCTGGGGGCTGGCGGGAGCAGAGGGACCAAGTTGGTGTCAGTGGTGGCCAGGATGAAGTGGAGCATCCCGCAGCCTCTGCCCTGCTCCTGGGGCTGCCCTGCGGGCTGGGCTCCGCCATGTGCCCAGCTGGCACTGCTGGGGGTGTCAGGGCCAGGAAGGGCCCTGGACTCCCCTGTTCTGGCCTTGTGCTTTGGGTTGTCCTCCCTGAGCCCCAGCCAGGGCTGCAGCAATGCTCCCTGTGATGTGGGGTGGCAGCTGAGTCTGGGCCCTGAGACTCAGAAATCTGCTCCATCCTTGCTGGCATCGACTGCACCAGCTGCCGCAGGGACAGGCAGGTACAGGCAGCAGTACTGGGGCTCCTGGCACCATCTCTGGTGCTGCCAGGAGCAGAGGGCAAGGCTGTGGTGGCCATGGGGCTGGATATGTGCTGCCCTTGTGGGCTTTCCACAGTCCAGCAGGGAATGGCTCGACCTTTCCTTCCGTGACACAGAGCCTCTGGCAAAGCCGGGGACTTTCCAAAACGCTTTGTTGCCTGTGGGTTTCCCTCCTGGTTGCTGGAGCAAGCGGAAGTGAGTGCGGAGACAGTGAAGGGCTGGGTGGCCGGGTCCAGCCCCACGCCCTTCCTGCCCTTCCAGCGGGGTGGCACAAGTGACAGTGGGACATGGAACAAGCGGGTTTCAGGAGGAGGTGGCCGGGCTGGGTTTGCCGTGGTCATGTCTGGGAAGGGCCACAGTAGGCCCTGGGCATCAGCCCCTTCCTGTGGTTCCCATGGGGCCAAGCTGGGACATATCCATCTGTCTGTCCCCAGTGAGTGCTCACAGTGTCTGGAGCCCTTCACCCAGGGCAGGGCACTAGCACCATTGCTGGGGGCAGCATGGGACCTGCGTCCCCGGTGCCACTGGAAGTGTCCCAGGGCTGAGAGAGAGAGAGGGAAGGCTCCCAGCCCATGGATGTCATAGCCACCCTGGCCCATGGGTGCATCCTGCTCTCGGTGGCAGTCCTGCCTGTGTATGTTTCCCCACCCTGCTGCTGGTGACCCTACTCTTTCATGTCCCCCAGGGAGGCCCTCCAGGTCACACTCAACGATGTCACTCTCTGTGCGCCCGCAGCGCCGAGTCCTCGTCACCAAGATCAATAGGAGCCAGTCCTTCGGTGGAGTGAACTCAACAGCTGACCGTCCCTTCAGGTAGAAGATGGGTGCTTCTGCTGCCTGCCACGAGGGATGGGGATGGGGACAGGCTTGGGCATGGTGGCAGAACCTGCTGTGCATCCTGAGGTGCCTTCCCAGCCTGCCTGGCATCTCCCGCAGGCACCTTTGTGGTACCCAGGGGATGTTGCACAGGGGGCTGCAGGGAGTATTGAGGCCAGATGGGAAGACAGAGCTCATCACCCCAACGCTCCGTTGTGCCATGTCCCAGGCTGAGTGAGGATCCTGCAGCCCTGTGGCTGCTGCCACCAGAGCATGGAGGGGGCAGGTGTAGCTCACCCTCATTCTTCAGCTGGCTCTTAAGAGCTTCCCTGTGACCATCTCAACATATTTAATGGGTGCAGTGAAGAAGCTGGGGGTGTGGCTTTGAAGTGTTGTGTCTTGACAGCCTTGACATTCTGCGGTGGCCGGTTTTGGGGTTTGAGTGCTGGCGTGAATCAGGGTTTCCTCCGGGTCATTTCAAACCTGTTGCTGAAAGGTTTTATTGGCTGCCCGTCAGCTGCGTTATGAGGAGCAGCCGTTCCCTACTCATCCTCTCCGGCCGCTGGCGATGTTATGGTCCCATCATACCCTTCCTCCTCCTCTCCGCTGAACCTCACGTCGGTGAGAACCACTCCACGCGCTGCTCATCCCCGCCACCCTCCTCCACACCATCCCTAGCTCCTGGCTACCTTCTTGCAGGTGGTTCTCGGGACATTGGCATGCCACGGGTTTGGGCTGCAGGACTACAGCATTTTAATGCTTTTAATCCCTTTTTCTAGTGCCCAGCCAGGCTCCTTACCTCCCAGTGCACCCACTGGTGCCAGGGGAGTGACATCTCTCAACCAAATGTTTGGGGAAAATAGTGCCAAGCTGCCTTGCCAGGCTACTGGCACCTTCACTGGGTGGGCACAAGCACAGGTAGAGCCTCCCCGTGCCCGGGAGCAGACCTCCAGCCCTGCTCAGCTCTTGTCCCCAGGTTCTGTCCAGCCTCTGGGACAAGTGACACTTTCCAGGCCACCGGCACGTCGCTGGACCTCAGGGTGCCAGAGGGGACAGGGAAGAGGGAGGACTTTTGGATGCCTGTAGCCAAGTGGCTGGTGGGGAGACACTTGTGGGAGATGCCTTCAGGGGCCCTGGAGGACAAGAATGAGGAGGGATGGTTGAAATCAAGCACTTACCTATTGCTTTGTCTTGGGAGGAGGCCAGAAGGTTCATTTCCCCCCACCAATGATTCAGGGAAGTCTTTTGGCCACTCCTGCAAAGAGTGGCACAGGATGGGGGGGGTCCAGCCCAGGGCTGGGAACCAAGGAGCCCAGGGTGTCTCCTGGGCGCCAGTAGTGCGATGATGCGTTGGAAGGAGGAAGGGAAGAGCCAGTCTGAGTGGGGCGTTTCTCGCTAGGCTGGGGAGTGACTCCATTGCACAAGGCAGGAAGGGCGGTGTTCAGGTCCTGGGTGCTGGGCTGGCATCCCTTCAGGTCGGCTGGGTGAGGTCCCCAAGACAGCAGTGGGGCAGATGGAGGCAACAGGCAGCTGGCAGCTTCATACGGCGGGTTTGGTGACATCTGGCGAAGCGTAGAATCACTGAGGCTGTCTCTGCCCCATGTTGCTGCACTGTGTGATGGGTTGACAGGGCTGCTTGTCCCTAGGATGCTCCCATGCTGCCACCCACTGGGATCCCTGCCTGTCCCTGGCAGTGCATGGTGGTAGGGCAGCAAGCCAATGATGGCATGTGTCACACTGCCACACTGCCCAGACTACAGGGAGCATCTCCATGCCCCTGGCA
The DNA here is from genome assembly GCA_013400535.1 of Scopus umbretta. Taxonomy (NCBI): domain Eukaryota; kingdom Metazoa; phylum Chordata; class Aves; order Pelecaniformes; family Scopidae; genus Scopus; species Scopus umbretta. Next base: position 24,371 of record VZTL01069170.1, on the reverse strand, counting down.
ACCCCAGGGTGCTGGTGATGGAGCAGAGCATGGCCCCTTTGGAGGGTGGCTAGGGCTGGAGATGTCCCCACAGGCACTCAAGGAGTGCAGCTTGGCTCTGGCTGGTGCCAGCCCCTTTTGCCTTTGCTACCTCCAACCGGCACTTGGGACTCCTGCACCCCAGCTCCTCTGACCCCGCTGGGATGGGGTTAATTCCCTGCTCTTCTCCACTGCCAGCTTCACAGCTTTCTCCTTGTTCTTCCCATGGCTTTGAGGCAGCCAAATGCATTGGGCAGGCTGTAGGCATTCAGTGCAGGCAGCACTGCCCGGCCTCACAGCCCTATCTCGCCCAGCCCTGCTGGCTGGTTAGACTGGCTGCTGGGGAGTCCTGGGAGAGGCAGGCAGGTCTGGCTGGACCAGGCCTCCATCCCAGAGCTTCTTCCTGTCTCAAGACAGGGTGCCCAGCAGGCTGGGGCACCCAGGTGAACCCCAGTGCTGTATGCTGACCCCGGCTACCCTGGGTTTGCCTGGCTCTCTCCCCAGGAACCTCTCACCCTTCACCCCCACCGTCTCCCGCAAGACTGGCTCCAGGGTCAGTAGGATGTTCTCAATGTCCCACAAATCCCCACCACCCAAGGTGCCTCAGCCCAACCGCCTGGACGAGGTGTACGAAGCTCTCAAGAAGGGCCTAACGTAAGTGCTGGTGCTGCCTGTGGCTGGGTGATTGGAGGTAGGGAGCCCCTGAGGGGCACAGGGACAGCTTGCCATGGGTTGGGGTTGGCAGGTCTCTGCTTTCATCAGGCAGGGACGTGCCAGGTCTCCTGGGCCCAGTGCCTGTGGATTCCAGAGCTGCGAGGAGTCCCACATCCCACCACATCCCACGTAGAGGCACAAGTGGTCTCCCTTGCCTGGGTGCTGGAGCGGGGAGTGGGGATGCAGGGCTGGATGTGCTGGGTTGGTGTGGTCTGTGGGTGGCAGAAGCCCTGGACATAGTGTCCCAGCCTGACTCCTGTGGTGTGGTTGCATGCAGAGCCTACCTGGAAGTACACCAGCTGGAACTGGAGAAGCTCAGCACCCAGATTCGCGAGTCCAAGAGGAATTCACGCCTGGTGAGTGTCACCTGGGAAGAGCCTTACAGGGACCGGTGCTTTGGGCAGATGGACAGGGTTGTGGGCATGGCTGGGGCAGCTCATGGTCCATCTGTGCCCTAGGGCAGAGCCTGCTTCTGTGGGGATGTCAGGGGCCAGCCCAGGCTCTGGTGTTGGGCTGCACGGGGCTCCTGTCCTACTGTGATGCACTCTCCAGACCTGGCTGGGTGATGCCTGTCCCCGCCGCCATGCTATGGGTGGTGGGTGCAATGTGCTGGGTCTATTTGGGTGGGCAGAGCTGGCTTTGTGCTGCGTCTTATCCCTCTCCTCTCTTCTCCAGGGCTTTCTCTACGATCTGGATAAGGTAAGTGGGATCAGTGCTCCATCCCCCTTGTTTCCCCCTTCCTAGTGCCTGGGATGTGCTACTGCCAGCCCCTCTCTGCTTGCATTGCCCTGCTGCCTGCCCCCTATCCCCTGGATGACAGAGTCCCTGCAGGGTAGGATCAGGGCTTTGCAGGCAGGATGGGTCTGCACAGGGGATGAAGCAGAGGCAGGCAGAGGCTTGTAACCTGCTTCTTGCAAACAAAAGCTGTTGTTGGTGAGTGCTGAGCCTGGGTTAGCTCTGAGGCTGGGAGAAGAGCACCCTGGAGCTTGGCTTGTCTCCTGGGGGACCCTCCAGAGCAGGGTTGGCTGGAGGATGCTGCAGCATGCTGCTGCAAGTGCAGCCTCTGCTCCACTTACCACTGGCTGCCACCCTGCACCTCCCAGGCAGGGCTGGTGATCAGGACCTGTCCCAGCCGCAGCACAGGCACGCAGCAGGGCACCATCCTGACCTGCAGCTCCTCTGCAGAGGGGTTGGGCTGCCGCTCATGCCATCTCCTCTGCTTTTCCAGCAAGTGAAGTCAATTGAGCGCTTCCTGCGTCGCCTGGAGTTTCATGCTAGCAAGGTGAGAGCTGGGAACCGGGGTCACCTTGGAGCAATGTCAGTGCAGTGCTGGGACAGCTGTGCCATCCCCTGTGCTGCCCCTCACCACAGATCGGGCCTGTCCTTGCAGATAGATGAGCTCTACGAGGCTTATTGCATCCAGCGGCGGCTCCGTGATGGAGCCCACAACATGGTCAAGGCTTATAGCACAGGCTCACCAGGCAGCCGGGAGGCACGCGAGAGCCTGGCTGAGGCCAGCAAGGGCTACAAGGAGTACACAGAGGTGAGGCAGCCTGCTGGGGTGGGCTGGCAGGGTGCTGGGTCCTGTGGGTGGCTGCTGATGGGTGCTGTCTGTCTGTCTGTCCCCAGAACATGTGTCTGTTGGAGAATGAGCTGGAGAGCCAGCTGGGCGAGTTCCATGTCCGGATGAAAGGTAATGCATCCTGCTCCATCCGTGGCCCACTGCCTACCTGCCTGCTGCCTGCTGACACCCCTCTGCCTTCTTTTGCAGGACTGGCAGGCTTTGCCCGGCTCTGTGCTGGTGACCAATATGAGGTTGGTGGGACCATATGGGTTGGGATCTGCTCTTCTCCTGCCCTGTGGTCCTTGGGGTGCCTAGGGGGCATAGGTGGGTGCTGGCATGGAGGGCATGTTGCAAGGCAGTGGTGAGTGGCACGGGTCCCTGGCTGTGCCTGAGGACACACAACAGAGAGCACCTAACCACCCCAGCACTGTATCTACCCCATACTCATGTCTCTGCATCCCCAGATCTTCATGAAGTACGGACGGCAGCGGTGGAAGCTGCGGGGGCGCATCGAGGTGAACAGCAAGCAGGTGTGGGACAGCGAGGAAATGGTTTTCTTGCCCCTTGTCACCGAGTTCCTCTCCATCAAGGTACAGTGCAGAAGGAGGCAAGGTTGGTGTGGGCCAGCTACCACCCTGCATCCAGGCAGGGCTTCCCTTATGGACCTCATCTAAATGTCACCCTCACTGGGGTGGGAGGAGGCCATCTGGTGGTGGTGACATCCTGGCACACAGCGTGGATGCAAACAGCATGGATGAGATGAAGCCCGTGGTTTCATCTCATCCTCTCCTCCCTCTCCTCCAGGTGACAGAGCTAAAGAGCCTGGCCAATCATGTTGTGGTGGGCAATGTGTCCTGTGAGACCAAGGACCTTTTTGCGGCTCTGCCCCAGGTAGTGGCTGTGGATATCAATGACTTAGGCACCCTCAAACTCAGTCTGGAGGTGACCTGGAAGTGAGTATCTCAGCAGGCATTGCTGGTAGCACATGGTAGGGCTGGTGATGCCCGGTGTGGTGTGGCAAGAGGTGGCCTGCACTGGGCTCTCTCCCATCCCAAAACTGGGCTGCAATTATGGAAAACCATAGCTGGACTGGATGGGGTCCTGGTGGCCTGCTTGCTGCAGAGCAGGGTTGAGAATCCCCAGGCTGGCACACACCCCTCACCTCCCTGCTCTCCTTCCCAGCCCCTTTGACAAGGATGACCAGCCCTCAGCAGCCAGCACCGTCAACAAGGCCTCCACAGTGAACAAGAGGTTCTCCACCTACAACCAGAGCCCACCTGACACGCCATCCCTGCGGGAACAGGCTTTCTATGTAAGTGTGATGCTGGGCAGGGCTGCTCAGGAGAGGTGGCCCATGGAGGGGTCCGTGCAGTGATGTTCCCAGGCTATGTCCCAGAGGGTGTCACAGCTCAGGCACAGGGGTGGGAAGCCCCTCACCAGCCATCCAGCCACGGCTCCCCGGTACTGGCTCCTGCTCCTCCCATGCTCACAGCTCCTCTTCTCTCTGCCCAAGAGCCCAGGGCGGGCGGCTGACAAGCATGGTTGGTCCTTGCTGGACATCTTTCGGGAGACACTCTTCGAGAAGCTGTCTCACAGCTGCTCCTGTGGCGATGTCTCCTCGGCCGAGCTCAGGAGATGGCCGCAGCAGGGCCGCGTAAGTGTGAGGGCTGGAGCCGGCCAGTAGCTTAGCCCAGCAGTGTGGCCATCCTGCAGTAGCTGTAGCCGCTCCTTGTCTCCTACTCACTAGCCCTCGTTGATGCCCGGAGGTCTGATCCTGCCATGCCGGGGTCTGGCTGGCCCTAGGGAGACAGTCCCCAAGCTGGGGCAGCCTTAGCTGCACGGGCTGGCCCTGCTCCTCTGTCTGCACACCCTCGTGCAAGAGCCAGGCACTAGTGAGTAGAAGGCTTGTCCATGTCTCTGCAATGGTGGTGTTGGTGTGCTGTGCTGTCGCGTTGGCGTGGTGCTGGTGTGGCACTGGCGTGATGCTGTCATGGCACTGGTGTGACACTAACATGGCGTTGGCGTGGCACTGGTTCAGTGATGGTGAACCTCTGCCATAACATTGGCATGATGGCCGGTGCTGCCCCCATGAGCTGGTGCTGGAGCTGTTGCCATCCTTGCAGCCATGGCAGGTGCTATCCTTGGCTCCACATGTCATACCCTGTCATGGCCATGCTGGAGCTGCCCACTGTGCTGGGGAGCCACCGGCACCCTGGAGCTTTGGGGCATGCATGGCTGGGCCTGGGGAGCTGGACTCCCCCCCAGCATGGTGTGGGGTGCAGGGCTGGAAGAATCAGATGTTGTCTGCCGGGTCCTCACTGCTTGCTGGACTGTGCCGGCAAAGCCAGGCCAGTGCAGCAGCCTGCGCCAGGGGTGGCAGTGTCCTCAGTACCCTCTGGCTCAGCCAGATCCTGTCCCTGGCTGAAGGAAAGGCAGCTGGAAGAGCAAGGTGGGCAGGAGGGTCTTGTCTGACACTATTTTCCCCCCTCCCCAGAACATGCTGCGGCGTCAGGAGGAGCTGGAGAATGGCACGGCCTGGTCCATCTCCTCTGAGTCCTCGGATGACTCCTCCAGCCCCCAGCTGTCTGGCAGTGCCCGCCATGCCACGCACAAGCCCATCGTGCAGCCCGAGGTGCAGGCCTCTGCCCCCGCCATTGAGATCTCCTTCTCCCAGCAGCCGGAGGAGGCTGAGGCTGGGCCCAGGGCTGGCAGTGTCAGTGTCCCCCCCACCGGGAGCCAGACAGAGGAGCTGGGCAGCTGTAAGAAGGAGGCAGTGGCCAACGGGCACGTGCCCTACTCCAGGACTCTGAGCCACATCAGCGAGGCCAGCGTGGATGCCACGATGGAGGCCAAGGCTGCAGAAAGCCCCTGGGAGCCCGCACCCAACCCGGAGGACATGGGGATGGGCGAGCATGACATGGACACCCTCCCCAGTGCCTCAGTGGCAGCCCCCATGGCAGGACAGGACAGGGGTGCCGAGGCCAAGCCCTGCACTGCCGTGGAAGGACAGGACAGGGGCACCGAGTCCAAGCCCTGCGCTGCCGTGGCATGGGCCGCCACCTGCAAGGAGCAGGCTGATGAGGCCGACCCAGTGCAGAGCCAGGCACCAGCATGGGGTGGCTGCAGCACCGGGGTCCCCATGGCGCTGGCACAAGCCTCTGCGGAGGAGAGGCCTGGCCCTGCCTCGCTGCTGCCTGCCAGTGTCCCTGAGGTGCCACAAGGGAAGGCGGTGGATTCGGGTCTGGAGGAGGCCATTGGCCTCTTGGGCTCAGCCCTGGATGACTACCGGGGGCAGTTCCCAGAGCTGCAGCCCCTTGAACGGGAGCTCAAGCGCCTGGAGGAGATGCTACTGGTGAGGGGCTCCCAGCAGTGCCTGGGGATGAGGGGGACAGGGCTGTCCCTGCTGGCAGTGCCCAGGGACAATGGGGATGGGGCTGTCCCAGCTGGTAATGCCCAGGGATGATAGGGATGATGGGGATGGGGCCATTCCTTATGGCAGTGGCCAGCAATGATGGGGATGGGGCCAGCCCTGATGGCAGTGCCCAGGGACACAGGTGGAAGGGCTGTCTTGACTGGTGAGCCAGGATCTGACCCCTCCATGCCTTCCTCTGCAGCAGAAGCAGGGTGTCTTCCTCAGCCGGGCCTCCAGCATCAGCCTGACAGTGGAGCATGCACTAGAGAGCTTCAGCTTCCTCAACACCTCTGACATGGAGGACTCAGAGGGCTCCGAGGAGGAGACTCTCCAAGACGAGAGGTGCACAGCGAGGCTTATGGGATGGGGTGCGGGACAGGACGCGGCCCTGGGGCAGTTGGGTTGGGGGATGCCCAGTCTGCCAGCATGCTCAAGCACATTTAGACCGGCCCATCACAGTGCAGGGCAGGTCCAGGTCGAGAAGCAGCAGGATCTGGCCCTTCTGGTGGCACAATGTTACCCCACATCTCTCCATGGGGGTTGGGCTGGGAGGCAGCCCCCATGCCCTGTGCCCCTGGGACCTGCTCCTTCACCCAGCCCTGATGCCGTGATACTGTATGTCTTAAAAAACTCTGCCCAGTGTTGCCTCTGTGGGTGCGGAAGGGCCGGGTCCAGGTTTCCTGCACTGACCTGCTGCTTCAGTCTCTCCCTGGCTTGCAGGAGGGCTGGCAGACCCTGGCGTGGCAGCAGGGCCCCCAGTGCCGGTGAGACGGGGGCAGACGACACTGGCATGTGCAGCGGCTCTGAGGCCAGCACCGATCCCATGAGCACCGGCAATGAGTTCCTGGATAAGGCCCTGGTGCTTCACCTCAACAACTGCAATCGCTTGCTGCTGGTGAGGACAGAGGCCGGTGCATGGTGACATCCTGGGGAGGGAAGCCCTGGGGCGAGCTGTGGGTCCCCCCTCAAGGGGTTTCTTGCCACAGCATGGAGTGTGTGGTGTGGGCAGTGGGCACTGTCCCTGAGGTCCCCATTTTGGCTGTGCCTTGCAGAAGCTGGGCACTTTTGGTCCCCTGCGGTGCCGTGAGATGTACGCCCTGGACAGGTTGCTGCGGGAGGCGCAGGTGCTGGAGATTGTGTGCCAGCTGACAGAGGAGCAAGCAGGAGCAGCTGGCTCTGCTGCTGAAGGTAAAGACACAGCTGAGGGGACCATCCATGCCGCCCCAGGGGCTGTTTGGGGCCCAGTCTCCCCTCATGGGCATGGCTGGGCAGCAAGAGGCTGTGCCAGCTGGAGGGCAGGAGTCACCTGCCTGCTGCCATGGCCCAGGGAGGCTTGACAGCACCTGTCCCCGCAGTGGTGCAGTTCTCAACAAGGAAGGAGGGCGTGCTGCCCCTTTGGGACCACTGCGTGGAGGTGCCCAACATCTACACCTGCCCTGTGGAGCGGTTCCTGCAGGTGCTCAGTGCCCAGTATGCGGCACCCATCAGTGAGCGGCACCCTGGTCTGGCTGATGCCGGTGAGCAGGCACCCAGGATTGTTCGGGGAGAGTTGCAGCCCCACTCAGTGACCATGAGTGGGGGCCTGTAGGTGCCAGGAGCCCTGCAGAGGGGTGGCCATGGCTGCTGCACACCCTGACCCCAGCCCTTTCCTGCAGTGTGTGTGAAACTGGTGGAAGATGTGCTGAATCGGCGGCTGCCCCGGCGGCCTGGCAGTGCCCAGGGTGAGCAGGTCACCATCTTCCAGTACTGGAGCCACTTTGAATCACTCGGTGCCCTGGTGCTCGACACCTACATGATGGAGCTGGCAGAGGAAGGTGGGTGCCCTCCTGCCCTGGCATGGGGCGCAGGGCCATCAACATAGGGGATCACCCAGAGGCTCAGCCATCCTTGGGGTGGGCAAGGTCTGGTCCAGTGCACAGCCCACTCCCACACCACCTTCCTGAGCACCCTGGGTCCTTGCTGTAGGTCCCCAAGCATCTTGGCTTGGGTGCCCCAGCAATTCCATGTGTTGCCACCCTGCATGGGGCCATCTCTGCCAGGCGCAGGTGCAGGGTGCCCAGGGATGTGTTCCCTGTGGTGGTAGGGGTGTGAAGGCAGTGCCACCGGGCTCCCTGTGCCTCGGCTCAGCTGGTGGTTGCCCACAGCACTGCTGGCACAGAACCTCAACTCGGACGACCAGGACGTGGTGTTGCGTGCCCTGAAGCGCGTGCCTGAGGGTCGCCTGAAGAAGGAAGGACTGAAGGCACTGAGCCAGCTCCTCGTGGAGGGCAACAGCAAGGTGGTGAGCGCTGTGTCAGCCCAGCTCCGCAGTCTGGCGGAAAACCCCCGCTTCCGCCAACGGGTATGTGCCAGGCAAGACAGGTATGAGGTGGGCTGGTGCCACAGCCCCTGGGGTGCTGCCCCCAGCCCTGCTGCGGGCAGTGGCACTGACCCTCCCCACCCCCCCCAGGCCCTTGTGTGCTACCTGGAGCAGCTGGAGGATGAGGAGGTGCAGACGCGCGTGGCAGGGTGTGCGGCGCTGGGCTGCCTGAAGGTGAGTGGGACATGGGGCAGCAGAGCTGCATCTTCCAGAGGAAGAGGAATTGCATGTGGCCGGCGGGTCTGGACACACCTGCACAGCCTCCTGCTTCTGGGAGAGAGGAGCTGGGGGTGCCCCAAACGTGCTGGAGAAGCAGGCAGGGGCAGGGCAGGTATGGAAATAGGGAGGGAAGGGACAGGATGAGCAATCTTCCTGCAGCATGGGGCTGCAGCGCCCTGTGCTGCCTTCCCCTCTGGGCTGTGTCCCTGCTGCCAGCTCCGCCAGCCACACTCAGCCCTTTGTCCCTTTCCTTGCAGGCCAAGGAGAGCATCGAGCAGCTGGTTTACCTGTGCCAAACAGACAAGGAGCCTGTGCGGGAGGCAGCCAAGCAGAGCCTGATGCTGTGTGGTGAGTGTCTCACTGCTCCTCTCAGCTCCCTCCCCACCCACGGCATCCCAAGTGGCATCTCCTGGTGCCAACAGTGCCCGCAGGAGAAGGGGGTCCCAGGCTGGTCCCTGCCTACCCCACGCACTCTGGCTCATCGTGCCCCAAGCTCTGCTGGGCAAGAGCAAGCTGGCAGCGGGCAGCGAGGGCCAGGCATCCTGTGGCCACAGAGCACTAAGCCTGGTTGTTATTTATTATTTGCTAGATGGCACTGAGAGAACCATCTGAGTGGGTTTCTAGGCCTCCAGATCGCGGCAGCTGCTGCACAGGTTGGGACACATTAGCTGTCCTTGTCCCCGCATCCCCGGTCCTGCCGCTTTGCTCACGAATGTCTCCGTCTTAGAGCCTGTCAGCCATGTCACGTTTTGGAGTCTGTGTGTCTTGGTTGTCATAGAGCCCATCGCTGTGTCACCCCGGCACATGTAGATGCCTTGTGTCCCATGTCCCAGCAGACTGTCCATGTCACCACCTCTTGCTGGAGATGGCTGCCGTGGGTAGATTTGCGTGCAGGGTTGCCGGGCAAGGATCTCAGAGCCAACTTGTAGCATGGATATGTGCATCCCTGTGTGTGCCTGGGGGTCCTGGGGAAGCCCTTGGGATTCCCATGCCAGTGCATGCAGACGTGCATAGCTGTTTGAGATGCTGGAGCTGGCACAGTCCTGAGCCCTGGCCCCTTTGCTCCAAGCTAGGCTCCACACAAGCCAGTGATCCTGCAGTCCAAATGTGGGTGATCCTGCCCTGCCTGGGCACGGGTAGAGCAGGCAGCTGAAGAACAGGATTTGCAACGTCTGAATCAGGAGCTCTGGGGGCTTTTTGAGCTGGATCTTGGCTGGGACCTACCCATGTGCTAAGGAGGACAGGAGAGCTCTCCACTCTGTGGCCGTAGCACACCAGCTCAGCTCTGCCAGGTGTTAGCCTCATTTCTGAAGAAACGCCAGGGAAGGTGGCTGGGGATGTGTAGGAGACAAAGGTTCTGCAGTTTGGTTCACTGACCATGGTGTGTACTTGCAGGGGAAGATGGTAAATCAGCTCACCGGCGGCTGGAGGAGACCCTGGACAGCCTCCCGAGGATCTTTGCACCAGCCAGCATGGCCAGTACAGCTTTCTGAGATGCCACGCAAACCCACCTGCCATCCCATGAGGGCAAAGGCGCTGCTGGGCCGCCCGGGCTTGCACGGACTGGGGCCGGCTGTGATCCGGCAGCTCCCGCTCCTGGCAGCACACTGCAGTATTACCCCCACCGGCAGCTCGCCATGGCCGCACACTGCCTTACAGAGCACTGCTTCCCCTGCACCTGGCCACCGGCCCTGCCTGGGCAGGGGGGCTCGCTGCACATCCCACCCTCTGATTGCTATTTAAAATACACAGGGAGCCCACCCTTCCTGCCCCCCTCATCGGCTACAGCTGCTGGGACTGGAGCGGCAGGGAGATGTTCTGGATTTCTCTGCCTCCTCTTGCCTTCCTCTTGCTCGAGGGCATGTGCCCTGCCCTGGAAGGACCTGCACTTTGGAAGCTGTTTCTTTCCAGGAGTTTCCTGGGCCATGGGGACTGCTGCCCTTTGCCATCTGGAGTCTCCAGGACATAAATAAAATGAAATATGAGATATTAATATATTCTGCTGGCGTTTCTTCTTTCCAGCTCCATGTGCTCCTGTCCCTCCCCAGCTGTGGCTGTAGGGAGTATAGTGAGATGTGGCCCCAGCCCAGAGCCTTTCCTGGTCTGTTGGGAAGCGCTGTGGAGGGCAGGGGCAGGAGGAGTGACAGAGGGACGGACAGACGGACGGACAGAAGCTGCCACCTTTGTTTTGTTTTGTTTTATTATTTTTTATTTACAGATTTTTGCAGAAAAACAAAAGCAAAAAATTCTTTTCTATAATGTCTCTATAAATCTATATATAATGTAATTACAGAGAATGACTAATTTTGATTTTAAACCAGAAATAAAACCAAACCTTTAATGAGTGACTGTGTCGCTGTGTGGGTGTTTCTTTGGCCCCGCTGCCCACAGGCAGGGTAAGGTGGGGGACAGCATAGCAGGCTGGAGAGTGGTGGGGGGTCTTATGGGGCATTGCGATTTCTGAAACTGATTTCTGGCATTGCCTGGGTGCAACCCCACCCCAAACCTCGGCCAACAGCAAGCTCCAGCCTGAGCCAGCACATGGGGCTGCTGGGTGCCTTTCGCGGCCAGGTGTGCAGGGGAGCAGTACCTGTCACCTATCACAGCACACAGAGGTCTTGGCCCTCCTGGCTTGGCACAACCTGGGCAGAGAGGATTGCCCTGGCCTTGTGTGGCATTGCCTGGTCCCACAGCATGCCTCGTTGTCCTGCCTTCCAGGGATGCTGTCACTTTGGGGATTTAAATGCTGTTTCCAATGTTGTCTTTATAAATGTGCAGAGGAATGCTTCTGGACTGAGGGACAAAGCTGGGCTCAGCTAGGTGTTTATCAGGTGCTTGGAAAGCTGAGGATCAACACTGCTCCCATGGTGGCCTGTGGTTTCATCAAAGAGAAAGCAGGTCTCTCCTTTTCAGCAGTAGGTTTCACCTTCCCTGAGCTTTGCAAGAGTTGCTGAGATGGTGCCACACTTTGGCTGCTGGGCATGGGAAGCATCAACCAAGGTGGCACGAGGTGGCCGTGCTGAGGCTACACAATGTGGGCGCCCAGCCCAGGGACCCACTGAAACCAGGGCTGCCCAGGGAACAGCGACAGTGTAACCATGACTCAGCGATGCTGTCGCTGTTCCCTGGGCAGCCCTGGTTTCTACCTGTGGTGGGAACACATCATGGTCCCCAACCCCAAGCAGGGGTCCAGAGAGCCAAGGATGGAGCTCACCCAGCTGAACTGGTTTTTTGAACCCATGCCCATAGAGATTTGGCACCTCTTGGTGCAGGTCTTGTCACAGATCAGACTCACAGGATAGTTGAGGTGGGAAGGGACCTTTGGAAATGCTCATCCATTCACCGCTGCTCAAAGCAGGGTCAGCTAGTGCTCAAGACCACATCTGGTTGGGTTTTGAGTATTTCCAAGGATGGAGATGCCAGAACCTCTCTGGCCAACCTGTGCCTGTGCTTGACCATCCTCACAGAAAAAGCTTTTCTAAAGTTTAACTTGAATCCCTGTATTTCAGTTTCAGTTTGGTGCTTGTTTTTTCACAGGTCACCACTGAGGAGCATCTGCTTCTGTCTTCTTTACACCGCATCAGGTATTAATAGACACAGATAAGACACTCCCCCCAGCCTTCATTTTTCCACATTAAACAGTCCCAGCTCTCTCAGCCTTTTCTTATATGACAGCTGCTCCAATCCCTTAATCATCTTAGTGGCCCTTATGTTCCTGGGAGGGGAGTAGGTTAGAGCAGCAAAGGCAGGGACCCCCACAGCACTGCACCGTGGTGCTGCCAGCCACCCGTGCCAGAGCAGGCAGCGACTGCATTAGCACTGCCAGTGCTGACAGAGCTGGGGATTTATGCCCCCCCAGATCAAGTAGGGTCCGTCCATCAGTGCTTCCTGGGGTTTCTAAGCAACTCCCAGCAGGTTACAGCCTTCATGTCCTTTTTCCTCACTGGAGCAGAGCTTTTTGGGCTGGCTCAGGTAGAATGCCACACATGGCTGGATACGCAGGGCACAGACAGCATGCAGCTCCATGCTAACGCTGCACAGCATGTCGCAGTGCATGGGGTGTCCCAGATGGGACACCACCTTAGCGTAACCATTTTTGGATGCAGTTTTATCTGCAGATGGGACTGCAGGAAGGGGGCAACCAGGGGACACTTTGCTGCATCACTTCTAGTTTAGCCTTCCTCCACCTGCTTTGGGGGCTGGACAAGCCCCAGGAGGGAAGCAGTGTTTCTCCCAAAGCACTGCATCACACTGGCAGCTGTAGGCAGCAAGAGATGTGGGATGTGGGTCCCAGCTGGCACATACAACTGTGGACAAGAGCACCCGAGAGGTGGAAAGTGGCCCAGCCATCTTAAAGGTTTCATTTGGTTTCTTTTCCCCCCTGATAACTGCTGGAAATAAAAACAGCTCAGTGCTCCCATGGCCAGAGCCACAAATTCAATTCACTCACCTATGTGGGTGTCCCCCTTGCCCTGTCGAAACTTAGCCCTATCCCTGCAGCACAATACCACCTTCCAAGCTACACCTTGGCTGTAGACGGATCGGAGCAGGAAAGCAGCCTTCTGTGAGGGCAGGCAGGGAGCTGCAGGTCAAGACAAAATGACTCTGCTCCTGGAATTGCAAGGAATAATCTCATTATTTATGTGGCTTTAAGAACATCTGGGAAAAAAAAAAAAAAAAAACAACAAACCAAACAAACAACAAAACACAACCAAACAACCAGATTAATTTAGGAATCTATTGCCCAGCTCCTTGCTCTGAATGGGTCTATGCCAGCATTGCCAAAGACCTCTGCCCTACAGACACTGCCAGGTCACCTGGAATTGCAGGATTGCTCTTTTAACTGGAATAAACTTCGGAAAAAAAAGGTCTTATTTTTTGGACAGCACTCAAAACATTTGCTGAAGTTTGCTAGTTTTGGGTTTAATTTTTTTTTTTTTTTAGGGCTGGGGAGGAATAGGACAACCGTCACAAGAGCCAGCTGTTTGAAAGGAGGCAGGGGACTCAACTTTTCCCTCTGGGAGTTAACATCTCCTCCAGCCCTTGCACAGGAAGCACGCTGCCTCATGGGGTGAACTCCCTGGGAGCCACTCTCACAGCACATGGGGACAGACACAGCACCACGGAGTGTGCTTTGTGGCAGTGCGTTTGCTATTTCAAAGGAGACAGTGTGCCAGCACCACGTTTGTCAGCCAAATCTGTGTCAGCGCTTAAAACATCACCCTCTCGTACGGACGTGCTTGTGCTTAGCAGCACTGATGACTGTTGCAGCTACTTGCTTTTCTTGTAGGAGCTGCAGCCCGTGGGAGGGTTTCTGTGTCACAGTTACATTACCCATGTGCTCCGGCTTTGGAAAGATGTTCCTTTTCCCCATTTACTGCTGTTTTCTTTTTAAGCGAAGGGGTGCACATGGATTCTGGAGCACTTTGCGGTATCGGGTTTACCTGCTGGTCTCAGGGTAGCATCCTGAGGACCCCCTGCAGATCACCAGCACAAAATAACTGATCAGTCAATGTATCTTCCTCTTGGATGGCATTGGGGCTTGTGCAGCTGCCCAGGTTGTCACAGCAAGAGCACCCACCAGCCAGAATGACCCCAAGCAGATGCTGCCACTTTGGAGTGCCACAAGCTCTGATCAGCCCTCATGTAAGAAATTACTTAAATCTTGATGCCAAGTCATTTTTAGGAGGTTGTAGTTTGGGAATCTTCAGTTTGAGCAGCCTCAAAGTTGGACCTCTCGCCTTACGACAGGCTTGTATTAAATCATGTTTCCAAGGCATTCACTAGGGCACTTAGAAATTATTTGAACAGCTAGTCTGCGTTGAACTACAGCAAAGCAACAACCTCCTCATGATCATTAACAAGTTCCTCACAGGGCTGTCAGGCACATATGTACAGGCTTGTTCTCCAAGGACTACTTCTAGGGTGACAGCTGGGGCCTCATTTCATACAGAGACCAAAGTGTGCTCCAGGCAGTCTCTAAAACTTAATTTAATGCTGGCGCTCAGACTCAACTACTGTCTTCCTTAGAGCTGAGTGGTGACTCCTGAGTGCTCGTACAGCGTGAGGGTGATGAAAGCACAGAGCTAGGAAGAGCAGGGAACAAGGGCGGTGAGCTCCCCCGGGGCCTCAGCAAGGCGGTCAGGAGCTTCTCAGCTTCAGTTCTTGCCATTCTGCTCATGAACAAGGCACCTCTGGGAAAGTCCTCACTCAGGCAACTTTTCTAAAAGGAGCATTTGCCTCTGGGTGTCTAATTTGGACAGGCTTGGAGGCTGATTTTCAGGAGCACCCACGATTAGGACTGAAGCTTGAATCCTCTGCAAATCGGCTCAAAAACACCTCCAAGTGAGAAACCTGAAACCAATAGGTCAGACCCCCCAGCATATGCTGGTAGAGGGTCTGACACTTCTGACAGGACAAGTCCAGGAATAGGTGTTTGCCAGAACAACTTCTCTTTCCTAAGCAGCGACATTCCTACTACAAAAGACAGGGACCGTTTGTCATAGCGTGGCTACAGACAAAAGGCAGAGGGATCATTAGCACTCATTTACTCCCAGCCCTGGGTGAGTATTTAAAGGAGCATAAGAAGCGATTTTACACATAGCCAGGAACACCTCTCCATTTTGATTCGTGCCTGAACTAAGTTTTGAGCTTAAAGCAGGATTCATGGCTACACACAAAAGATACGTCATTCTCCCAAAATTACAGCATGAAAATTGATGGGTTGACAGCTTAGAATAAATGTAAATTATTTTTAAAAAATTCACACTACAGAATCTCATTTCCCCAGAAATGTTCTTAGCAGATTCTTCATGCCGTACTGTCTTAATTTCCTTTTAGACCAACCCATCTAGTAGATGAAGGGAAGGCAATGGATGTGGGGTTTTTTGGATTTTAGCAAAGCTTTTGATAATCCAACAGGAGTTGGACTCGAAGATCCTTGTGTGTTCCTTCCAACTCAGGATATTCTGTTTCTATGATTCAAATTTCTCATGCGATGAAGACCCCAGAGGTCATGGTTGTGGGCTACACCCTGTCACCTCTCACAATTAAATGGTCACTTTGTGCCACTGCTTTATAATCAATTTTTTTCTCCTTCAGCCAATCAGAGCTACATCGTCATGACTCAACACAGCTTGTCCCCTCTGGCTGCTCAGTAAGCTACAGTTCCCCCGCTGTAATGAATTAATGGACTCAGTCTGGTGCTATAATTCTCAGAAGGGAACTTGGTCTCAGTTGTCAACAGCCCCGAAAGGAGTGTCAGTGCCCACAACGCAGCCCACGGCACTGCCACCAGTGGCGCTCTGCTGCTTTGCAAGGACTGGGAGAACTTAGGCAGGAGAAACCCGTAAAGCAGGGTCAGGACCTGATCTTCTCACTCACCACCACCTGTCAACCAAACTCCCCGGTCACAGAGCAGCAGCCTGGCAGACCCTTCTTCTCCCCACCACACAGCTCAATGAGGCATAAGCATTATTCAGACCAGGATTCAAGGGCACAGTTTACACATGTTAATGTATGCTAAGTTTGTCTGATGGTTTTGTCACTTGCTAAGCAGGTCGGGGTAAAGCCTAGGCTGTTGAACAGCTTTACTCTTCCCTGCAGTGACATCTCAAGAGGCAAAAATTTGAGGCAAGATTTTTAAAACCAGTTTCAACTGTAACAGCTTATAACTCTTTAGTCCTACTAGCATGGGTTTGTGTTGAGGTTTCATTATATTTAGTCTTCTCTCTGAATTCCTGACCTTATTGTCCTCCAGGGGTTGATGGGTGAGTAAAAGGAGCAAAAAAAAGCAGCTTCCTTCCAATGCATGTTATTTTTGAACTATTAATATTGTAATCCATTACTCTAGCTCCATTTCATGTGTTTTTATGGTAAGAAAATACAAAGAAGATGCTGCATGAGCTCAGAGAATTCTCCCCTCCTCTCAGCTTGCCTGTCAATCAGCTATGGGTCTGGAGATGAGAAAGTATGTTAAACCCAGAAGATTCAGCAACATAGGAAACTACAGAAAATGAGAGACACGTGAGCCCCTGTGCTTTCTCATATAAATTCACACATCTAACTATGGATGTCGTAGCTGTTCCCACCTTTTGGGGATGGAATGGGAAACTTGTGGACAGAAAACAGTGTCATCTAACTTCTGAGGGGCAGGCCCCAACCTTGTTACTTCACTCGAAGCTCCCTACTAAATACCTGGCACCGCGTTCACCACTCCTGCAGTGCTGAAGCTAACTTGAGCAGTTAGCCCCACTCACAAGCTCGGCAAGCCCAAGATCCTTTAAATCACCTAATACCATCTAATTCCAGTAACTTGTTGATATTTATAAAATCACCCTACAACTTTCCTAGTGATTAACTCATGACAGTATTAACTCCTCTTCCAGCTTAAGAAAAGCTTTGGTCTTTCAAGCACCGAACCCCTCCTCAGCAGAGGAAGGCACAAACGTCAGCGTGGACTTTTGCTGTGGCCGTACCCTCCTCACGAGCTCCTTCCCCCGGAGCTGAGGCACAGCCTCCTGCTCTGGTGGGCCTGAAAGTTTGGCTTCGATGAAGGGGGGGAAGCTTTAGCTGATGTGAAGCTTAGGAGAGGCGTGCAGAGACACGGGCGGGGGTGCTTGAGGGCGTCCGGGGCTCGGGGTGCCAACGAGGCAACGGGGAGGCAGAGCGGCAGCGGCCCCAGGGGGCTCCCAACGCACCCGCCGGCTCTGCCCGGACGCCTCCCACGCGCTGCCGCCGCGGCGCTGCCTGCCGCGCCGGGAGAGGTGCGGGCAGAGCCGCCGGGCGGGCCCCCTCAGGGGCG
>VZTL01069166.1:0-11866 GCA_013400535.1 Scopus umbretta | reverse complement strand
AAAAAAAAAAAAAAAGCATAACAGACTAATGGCATATCAGCCTCCTGTTCAATATAAAGAGTAGTCCAACTTCACCATTCCCATCAGCTCAAGTTTGTAGTTTGGATTTTCTGCAGTGTACTTCTGGTATTTCTAAAAGAACCTGAAAGAGGTTGCATCAGCTTCGTGCTCTAAGGAGCTATACCTATTGCTCTAGATCTATGTGTATTTTGCAAACTTCTTTTATACTTATTCTAACTACTGTTAAAATTCAACATGTATTCAAAAGCAGTTTCAGTTATTCCAGAAGTAACATTAAGACTTTAAATAGATGCTTTTACCAGCTTTGTACACCATAGTGCTGATTAAGAAATACTAATATGTGTAGACCTAAATATAAGAATTTGCTGTTCCACCTGCAAGCCTGTAAAAATGTATAGTCATGCAATATGACACCCAACCACAAATGTGTGTCTTTAACCTATTTGTTCATATTAAAAAATCTGTTTATTAATTTCTATTAGACTTGTGCTACATTCATAACTACACTGAATTTATACTATACCCAACTGCCAAAATCAGAAACAGACCATACAACTCTTTCCATTGACATTGGTGGGACAGGGTGTTTAGCAGCTTCTGCATGAGCAAGTGCTGGCCAACGTTTGGTGGAAGCTTCAGAGAATTCAGTACAAACCTAAGACTCATTTGCATCCACAAAAGTGGGAAAGAAATGGGCAAGTGTTTTGTATCTGTGTTTTTCTGTGTTAAGAATTAATGCCAGACCCCATTTTTTTTCATCCAAGGTTATTCACGAAAAGCTTCATCCTGCTCAGACTTTTCAAATGGACTCTCTGAATTCCACAGAACTAGTCCTATATCTAAAGCAAGTAGGACTGCAAGAAAAATTCCTTCATGAGATAACAGTGAAAGTGCCGAGGAGCGCATCTTGTTGAACAACAGCATGTGTCTCGGGCTCCTTGCTTGCTTACATTGGTCTCCATGAATTGCTGAAACAGAGCACAGATATCTCTGAGGGAGTAGAATTCAGAGGGGTTAAGTGGTGCCGACACATCAGCGCTAAGCAGTGTCTGAACTACAAGGTCGTATGTGATAGGGTGCAGCATTTCTCTAATGCAACTACCTTGATTTTGGATCCAAGCAGGCAGTTCTGTGCAAAGGCACTGTTTATGAAGAGATGAGCCTGGGTTGGCACTACTTCAAGTCTTTCTTTTGCCATCTTCCAGTGGCTGGTGCTGACCTGTCATCAGTAAATGAGAAGCCCAAATTCCACAGACATCTAATGAGGCCCTTGGTAATGTCAAAACCAGTCTCATTTTGCTGTGACAAACACTCTTATTCCAGCCAAAACATTCAAGTTACAGGCACACATGAGGAACCACAACATTTCAAGGTGCTTCTTCAGCGTCTCTTATTCTCATAGCTGTTCGTATGGTTGATCACCAACAGTCTTCATGTCCCTGAGTATAATTAAAAATATAAAATAATAAAAAAAATAATGACAATAATATACATCTAGCATAATAAAAATAGTCCCATTTTTAAGAAAGAATAAAAAGAGAAGCTAGCCTTGCAAGAGGAGAGGCACAGATGGGACTGCAGGCTGTGAAGTACAGCTCTCCACACCTCTGCTGCATGGGCAGCAGGACGCCAGAGTCATGCCTTGCAGCTGTGCAGTTCCCAGAGCAACATGGAGGATGCTCATGATTAGCTGATGAGAGGCTTAACTTTGAGGCACAGGTGGTGTTAAATACTAAAATCTAGGCTCCATGCATTTGCTTACACTTCAGCACAAACACCCTACAGAACCATCCCTCTTCTCTTCTTGTTAAGCTTGTTAAGCTTTTCACTAAACACAGGTAATAAATTTTCTCCATCATTTATAACACTCAAGTTCAGAGTGTTTTGCTAAGAGCTACTTGTTTTGCTTTTGTGTTTCATCTTCTGTGCTGATAGCCTTGTAGCCAACAAAGCAGATGGAGCTGAAATGCAGATGCAAATAAATAAGGAGAAAAGTGATGTTAATGGGTTCCCCATTTCACAGAATGGCAGAATGTGAAACAGGTCTGCCAGAATACATTTTTTTACATCAGTTCTATTTTTCTTCTATTTTGCAGTATCTGAATGACCAAATGCCTCCAGCTGGGGTGGCAATGAACTGCAGATAAAGATAGACAAAGAAGCTGAGGAGCCTAGATTTTTTCTGGCCTCTGAAAATGTGAAATCCTGTGGGCTAAGCCTCTCTTGAACATTTAACATTGCTTCATTCCTGTGAAGTATCACAGAAGACAGCTTTATGATTCAATTAAAAAAAAAGTGTTTTGTTTGAAAAGCTTGTTAGCCTTTCAGATAAAGTCAGCTTAGCTGCAAACCTATCTATCAAAGTTTCATTTGATTACAAATGAAAAATCCAAATACAAAAGCCAAACAAACACTAGCCAAACCTGAAGACTTACATACTCAGGGTTCCCAGATTCTCTCTTAATTTTTTTTTTTTTACTTAGTAGTCATGATTATTCGTTACTATTTTTAGCAGCAACAATGTGCTTCTCTGAATATTAACAAAACAAGCAGAGTGGCATTCCTGCAACGAAAGTCAAGCAGGCCACACAGCACCCCAGCCTAGTTCTAGGCAGATTATGCACTATGGAAAGAGTAAGTCCAAGTAAATGAATAACACCCCCTGTGAAGTTTGCAAGTACTACGCCTTGACCAGACATGTGCAGGCACAAGCTGGCATATAATAGGACCCAACTATCTTGATTCCTGGGCCAGTGATCAAAGGGCGTGTTTCTCCGTCAGCAATGCAGGCTTACCACCCACTGACTTCTCAGGGAAGAGCTGAAGCTTCCTCCTTTGCAACCAAAATGAAAACAGTATCCAGAGAGATGGCTCTGGATAAAACAGCCTTCACGAGAAATTACTTTGGGAACAATAACAAATGAACGACGAGTTTTAAAGCTGCAAAACACCCAGAACTGCAGGTATCCGCAACGCTGACCAACTTAGCACCGCATGCTCAGGAAGTCTAAAGATTAGGTCTTATTTTGGAAAACTGAGAAAGCTGAGAGCATACCAACCAGTGAGCACCGCTTTGCATAGCGCACGTTGCAGGTAAGAGGGACAAGTAAAGGGCTGCATTTTCGTGTCCTCACTCACAGTAAGCAGCACATTTCTCACTACAGAACGCCTATTTAAATCACCTGGCCTATAGAAAAGCTTCCTCAGCATAAACACCAGAATCTAATGGATGTATTTTCCATTTGCAGACCTGGACTTGCTCCAGAAAGACAAGAGGAAAGACTCCCCTAATAACTTAGAGAGGGAGAACAAGCAAAGCATATTTAGGTGATTTGTCCCTGGTAAAGAAAGAAGCAATGGCACTGGCATTAGTTTATTAATAGGCTGCAGACTTCTATCCACTCTGCTTTCTCCTCCAAACAAGAGACTGCAGCTGCCATACCTTGTTGCTTAACTGTGATGATAATTTTAATTGTTTCAGTACCTGAGAACATGCACTATATCCTTGAAATACATGCGAGAAAGTGCAGAGTTCTATAAAAGCCACAACTGAGGAAAAATTTTGTATAGATAGAAGAGGAAATTATTATTTATTATGTCCTTTGATTTGCACAACCTCAGTTTCTGAATTTGACCAAATGACTTTGCATCAAACCCACAATTTTAGATTAAGTTGAAGCATCTAGCTTACAGAAGATACTTAGTCTTGGTTTAAAGAGACCAGATAATGAGAAAGCCATATTGGCTTTATTGAATTAACTGTTTCCAGGGTAAATTATCCTCACAGTCAAAAACGTGAACTGTATTCCAAGTCTCTCTCCATCCATCCCTAAGATCTTGAATATTTTTCTTAATGCAATGAAATTAAATATCTGATACTATTCAAGTTCTAGCTTAAGCACACTTAATTGTGTCTACCAACCAGCCAAACTGAAAAATCACATAGGAGTTTAAACAAAAAAAAAAAGGGATTTTTTTAAGGGCAGAGCAAGTAATTTTTCCATGATAATTTTTTTACTTCAAACTGAATGCTATAGTCAAATCTATGCACAAATCTATTTTTCATTTTCTGTGTTCATTCTAGCATGTTTATAATTAGAAGATAAATCTAAATGGGTTTAAAATTGCAAGTAGACATTCACAGATAAGAAATACAAATTATGCTATCATGCAGAAGAAAAAACATTGCAAAAATTAAAGAATAATTTCTATGTCTAACTTTGGTTCTATGGTTTCTCCTCCATTATTTACCTTGCACATTCCTACTACCAGACTTTTCCCATATCAGGTAAAATGTTGATTAATCTTGGCGACGTATTTACATCGAAGACTATGACAGCAGTGGCTGAAAATCAGTATGTGTACTAACACACTTCTTCCATAGCTAGTAAAATTTTAATCCATCTCCACCGTGTATTTACATTTGAAACTGCATCACCTGGGACCAGCTGACACCAGCTATGCTGCCTGCTGGTCAACGGACTCATTTCCCAATGAGCAAGCAGCCGAATCACACAAACCTTATTTACATTCAGCTCTGTTCACCATCCCTCAGTTATAACATCACCAGAGATGCCACGAAAGACTGCATTATTCCTCACCTACAAAAGCGGTTCCTTCCACGGACAGCATATCAATATTGTGGCCATGGAGATAGTGCAGCCCCTCTGCCTGAGAACAGATTTCTGTAACTCCACAGATGACAACCAAGCATCTATTTTGTCACTATATTTGCTTTTTTATTATCTTTGTTCTTTATATAAAGTATTTACTGATATAATAACAATGGAGTTTAGTAATAACGAGCGCCAGGTCATGCAGAGATGCCCCAGAAGAGCCAAAGGGTGCAAGAGGTCCCTTCCCTGCCCCCATGCATGAGGGTGGTGTGGCTGGAGACCCATGGGTGCTGCAGCTCTGCACCTACCGGCACAGCCCGAGGCAGGTACCCAGGCTCCCCTGCACAGCACCTGCCAAGGACTGTGCACCTCCAGACACTGCAGCAGGAGAGACCAAATAAATCCCCACCACACACCACAGCCGTCCGCTTCTAACCCCTGTGACGGGTGAGCAGGCAAGGGATTTGTAAAGGGGGTCACATACCGCCAGCCCACCCCGGCCCAGGTTTGTGAAAGGCTGGCTACCCCAGAAGCAGGATTTCTCAAACTTGTTGCTGTTATGTCTATACTTAGTAAACAGAAGGCACTGGGCCACACCCTATCTCATGCTAGGTGACATTCAGCTGTAATGCAATATTTAATTTCATGAAACTTGTCTTGCCAAAGTTTGCAATGATCTCAGCCTAGGTGCTGCATCCTCACCTTCCTTTGACACAGGTGCTTGCACTCTTCTGCATAGGATGTTGCCTTCCTTTTGCTTCACTGCCAGGTTTCTGCTTTTTCTATTAATTCTCTTACAGTTCTGATAAAAAGTGTTTGCTTTTCTGAGTCGTCTGCCACTCTCCTCCACTTTGTATTAACATCCTACAGGTCTTTGACCTTGCTTTCTTTCTCTTCACCTTCAAAAATTCCTCCTAGAATCTCAAGTGCAAATTATAGCTACAATTTCCATGCCACTGAAGTGCTAAGGGTAGAGAAGTTCTTGTGATTTATTTTTTTTAAGCATTAGACTCCTTTGCAAAATAAAAAGTGTCTTTTGTGTTCAAGAGCTTCTTCAATGTTTTGATGGCTGGTTTAGTGTGTGACTTCCCCAAAACTTTATATACAGTATAAAAAATTAAACAAGCCAGAGCTACTATAGAGCTGAATTCATCCATGTTCAGTCTTACAAGATGCACTTCAATTTCATAGAATCATTGAATATCTTGAGTTGGAAGGGACTCATAAGGATCATTGAGTCCAACTCCCCCAAAAAACAGGGGAAAAAACCCTGACCTGATAGCATATTATTTGAGAAACAGTACATAATATAACAAAGACTTAGAAATAACAAACAGCAGCATAAATTTTACATGTGCAGGCTTACCTGGCTCTATTTCAACTTCTGAGTAGTTGCTACAGGCTTTTTATGCTTTCACTTAATTCCTTGAGAAGAGCCCCCACAGGTTATGTACAGAGGTAGCTGCAGTGTGCTATGCTTTGAGTGTTATGAGCATGGGAATAGAAAGATATGGCCATTGTGAGACAAATCTTGGCCCTTCTGAAACAGATGTCAAAATCTCTATTGACAACTCCAGCTAGTCTTTCATCATCATGTTTAAAACCAATGTAGCCTATTTTTGAAGCTTGATAGAATATGTACAGCCTGCACTGGATGAGAGTATTGTTATGTTTACAGTAACCATAAGCACTCCTAAAAAGAGCAGAACAACACAAAAGCCCTTAAAAATACCAACAATAAAAAGAAGTAACAGGTTTTATGCTTTTACAAGTCATCAGAGCTGGCTCTATCTCAGCACAGCTCTGGACTACATGTGCTCCAGCATCGCAAAGCACTCATCAGCCCAAAGCGGCAGGAGCAACAGCAGGTAGAACCAGCACTGGAGCTAGGACCAGGGAAGCCTGGTCTCCTACACCTGTGGTGGCCTTGGTGATGCTGCCCACTACCAGGGCAGGGAGTGCCATTTAACCTGAACAAAGGTGTGTAGAAACAACAGATTGGGAAAGGAAACAAATTAGAGTCTGGCAAGAATCGGTTATCTAATAGTGAGGAGTTGCAGTCATAGCTGGTCATTGAGATTGGTTAGATAAGGAGATTAGGATTTAGAAATTAATGAATTGTCTAGGATGAGCAAGTAGGGAGACAGATCTGAGGAATAGTACTGGTAAGGCTGGTAAAGAGTGTGAGACAGAGCCAGGAAACAGGGAAGCTTTGAATGGAGGAGGAGACGGGAAAGAAATTATGCTTGAAAGGGAGGGAAAGCTTAGGAAAAGGGGCAGTTAGGTGCAATAGGAACCAACCAAACAAGCAAAATGGGAAAAAAATATTGGGGCACTGATGGGGGACAGGACAAGGGCACCCCAGAAAGAAGAATGGTGTCTGGGGAGGGGGAGAGGTTTGCTGGTAGGAAGGTCAAAGAGCTTGCATAGTGATTTCCACAGAGAGCTCAGGTGGACATCTGGGACTGGCTGGAGAAGGAGACTGGTAGAAGATACCTAAAGAGAGCCAAGGAGATGACAAAGCAACCAGAGTGCATAAAGGAGAGCGCTAAGTTAGGCCCAGATTGGAGAGGCGGGGAGAAAAGCAACCAGCCTGGGGAGAGGGAAGGTGTGAAGGAGCAGTTGAGCCTGTGCCACCAAATACACACTTTTCTTCAACGCCTGGGATGCTATCCAGCACTTAGGAGCCTTTTCAGCCTTTCCCCATGTCCAAGCCACAGTGTACCCTCTATTTTAAACAGCAGCACACTTACTTTGAATGGGAGTGCCTGCAGGAATTAGTTCATATCATGTTATTAACCACCACCTAGCCCAGAAGCTGTTACGGATCTGTCACAAGAAACTTGAGGGTTTTCTGTACATCACTTCCTGATTGATCTTTTGAGTTTGAGTGGTGTTTTTTAAACTAAGTGTAATGCTGTTTATTATATTAACACTTATTATAGCAAACAAGAAGACAGAACTTTAAAAATTGTAAACTAGAACCATCAACATTATCTAATGATTCATCTAGCCTGCTTAAGGAAGCTGTATAACTCATTAAGTGTATTTCGGGAGTTGGTTTGTCATAAGAGATAATGCCAGACAGTTGACTCCTGCAAGGAACATTCTTTCTCATTATTTTAATCTTAGAAAAATATTAGAATTCCAGAAAAGTATATTAGGATTACAGAAAAGTATAATTAATCAAATATGTTTATTAATTTCATTAGTGTAGCAATGAATTAAATACAGTTACCAGAGTAGGACAGCACTTCTAAATCATGGTTTATCAACAAAGATGAATTTGAGCTCAGAAGAGATCATCTGAAATTGGACAATTAGACATTAGCTTGATGAATTTGTTGATTGTCTTTCTGGTCTGGCCATCAGCAGCTGTCAACATATAGCTACAGGGTAAGAACATACAGCCAGTGCAGGGGCAGGAGGACTGGGCTGCACCTTGGTGACAACCTATTCTTAGATCAGTTTACATCAGGAATGAAGACTGATCCCCTTGAATATATCAGCTGACTGTAGACCTGTATTCCAATAACTCTTATTTGTGCTTGAGAGAGTAGGTATTACATAAAACTGTTTCACTTGCAGAAGAAACCATTTCACTTGCATTTAGGGGGAAAAAAATAGCCTTTTTTAAGAGAACACAATGACAATCTGAGGACCCAGTTTTCCTGTTATTCTTGGGATATATAACTTATATCTGGTGGGCTAATAGGAACAGTGTTGTCAGAGAGATTTATTTTTTTGGAGGTGAATCAAATTCTTTTTGCTACGCATATGCTTACATATCCCTATGCAAGTATTCTTTGTGAAAGACAGCTTGGTAGCTGCATATCCAGATTGTTATCTTTCCTGAAAGGCAAAACCAAAATGAACTTACACCAACCATAAAAAAGTATTTACTCACTAACCTGCACTGATATGTTTGTGCCAAAATCAGATGATGATCATGCACTCCCCTCAAAGGCAGCCTTCATTATTTCAGGATGCTCTGTAAAATTGCAAGTTGTATTTCCTGGACCTTCCTGTCCCTCCTCTACTTACCCCAATATTTAGAATGCCTTTCCTTGTGCAAAGCCCCTCAGGTGGTGGTTTAAGGTTCCCCCCAACCCAAACAATGGGGAGTCACTCTCCTGTCTGTCCGTTGCAGATTTTGGTCTAGCCCAGTGTTGTGCTTTGTGCTATGATCTAAAACCACCTCAGGCCTTGCGTTCCCCACGCTCACCTTGCATTCCGCACGCTCACCTTGCGTTCCCCACACTCACCCGACCATGGCTTTCTCACAGGGGTGTGTGAATACATCCTTCCTCCCCCACCACCAAGATCTGCAGCCTCCAAAGTTTGTTGATATCACCCTGAGAGTCCTTGTCCCCTACGGTGCCAAATGATCTTAAACACAAAAGATACAACAGCGTATTTAGGAAGACTTCAGGTGAGGCTAGGAGACCGAAAAGTGTCACAAGTATAGAACACAACCCAGCTGATATTTAGCTAGATAACTTCCGAGAGGTTTTTGCCTCCCTTGCCTGAGAGTTCCCAGACATATCTCATTAGCTGGAGCCAGGAATACAAGTTCTACAACACCAACGTGTCAGCCACGTGTGGGCCAAGTTCTGAAATTTTCTAAGGCAAGTTAGAGGAGGAGGGAAGGTTGGGTCCCATCTTCCCCTCCCTCCATCAATTTTACAATTAGCATTACAATTGTAAGTTTCATTTAGTAGCTTCTTCTCAGTATAAGTGGCCTTAATATTGATAAGCTTCTTGACAATTAATTCCATGTCAGCTTTCAGTGTTCCTTTACCGTGTTTGGGGTTAACATCTTAAAAGTAAGATAAACAAGTTGCTAGTTTTGCATGTGAGCAGGAAGAAACTCCCTAGATGATACCCTATCTCTACTTTATGACTAAACTAATGCCTACACCTTATCATCACACTGAATTATCTGAAGACTGAACCCTGACCTCATGTAGAAGATATTATTGCACTTAGCTTCTGTTCTGGGGTCTCTTATTTAATGGCAAAAATTCTGACATCCTCAATACATGGCTTCATGCTACATCATTTGCTCATCTCACAGCAGTTACAGGTTCAAAACATCAGTGAAATTATCGGTGAATTTTTCCATGTTTAACTATCTTCCAGTGATGAAGTTTTCAGGCTTTTATTTATTTATTTATTCATTCAATTACAACAATATTGTGAAAGTTTTCATAATAAACCATTAAAAAAATAACTTTCCCTCAAGGTAAATACCTGGGTTAGGATGTGTATTTTCAGCAGCACATTCCTTGTAACAGCAAATAAAACAAATAGAAATGAGTAGTACAAATTCCTAATTCAGTTTCCTTCCTGTGACATCCCTCACTCCAGTCAAGTTCCTTCAGACTGAGACCTCGAAGTATGGGATAACACAGAGGGGCTTCCTCCCCAGAGGAGCCAGAAAACAGGAAAAAAACCCACCAACCTCCTCTCATTTTTTCTTTCTCCTCCTATTTGCAACACCCTCTTCTACAGAAACAAAGCTGTCATACCTTGTAGGTAGGACCTTGCCATCATCTCTCCCACACACTTGAAGCCCCTACTCTTTCTCTGGTACCAGAGCTGCTGAAATCAAATCAGGTGTAAGGAGAAGACAACAGAACATTGGCCCAGACACAGGAATCTGAACAAAGTTTTGTGCTTGGGCTGTCCTGTTTGACATATACCATAAAGTTGCTAAAACATCCTAAGAAAGGTTAGCCACTTCTGGATGCTATTACAGAATCTAGGGAACCCAGGACATGACTTTGTATTATGAGTCTGCTTTATAATTAATAGCAACTTCTTTTCAGGATGCACTTGCATCCACATGTAGGTGGATTGCAATCAAAAGTCAGAGCTAAAGAACATTGTTAGCTTCAATCACAAATTCAACACTTGATAACAGTGCTTAGCAACTCCCCCAGAACAAACAATTCATAAAGTTTGTGGTGTTTGGGGCTCCATTTTCAAAAGGACACTGATTACTTTTATCAGTTTCAGGAGGAACTAAGTGTATACACTTGCTGAAACACGCACAGTAAACTATACAAAACGGGAGGAAAGGACACAAGTACTGTGCTGACTGGCATGCTGAAGATTTTGTTTTCACCTCTATGAAATGAATTAATTTTGGTCTACTTCTCCAACACAGCTACATTACTTTCATGCACATACTGTGTTTCTGCTCACTCTCCTACCTTTTACTTGAGCAGCGTTTGCCTACTCCATGTCTGCACTTCAGGGATGCTGGAAGCTCAAGAACTTAAATATTAGCAGTTATATGTTCTAAGGAAGTATCAGGAATTGAGGATACTCACTCAAGAAACATTATGTATCTTACTGTCTGCAGCCTTCTCTGGACATCACTCATCCTCCACCTCTTCCTCTGGGACCACTTAAAGATGAATCAACTCCTAACTTGACACGCCTAATTATTACATGCTGCTAACATTCAAGGATGCTGTCAGATAAAGAAGAGGGTGTAGCCTCCATGCAAACATGCTTTCCTGCTCTCAAATCAAAGGTCTTCCTTTAATTAGAGTGATCTAATTAATTTAGGTCCAAATGAAGCTTCACAGGCAAGGGCAAATCCAGGTGAGGCATCATAAATAAGCAATACAAATTGCTCATTCATCCTATAATTATTAGATGTTTTCAAAACAAGCCTTACAAGGAGGCTGAGGTCCCCTATTGTTTCTGTCAGGAAAGGAAGAAAAAGCTTCTTTAATTATCTTATTTTAAAATATATTTATATGGAAGATGACTAAATGAATAAATACAGTAACATAAAGTTTAGAAAGCAATTACAAGAGATTCTACAATTATTTAAAACAGGTAAAACTATTAGAATGATGAGCAATCAAATCCTTCCCCTTGAAACAGTTCTGGCAATTAGCTTGTGTTTCCCAATTTCCTGATTATGGAAAGGCTGCTCATATTTTTAAATTTAGGAATTTCTAACAGAGGGAATCATTACTCCACCCCAAACATCACATTTCACTGCAGTCAGAGAAGTGTTTACATATTAAGTCCAAAATTCAGTGGTATTCTGGTACCACGTGATGGGTCGGCTGTCTAACCAATACTTAGCCACCAGTTCTCCATTTGCTTTGGTCCAAACCATCTTTCAGTATACGCTATCCACTAATTCTGGCAGGAAGGGATGGCAGAATGAGTCCAGCATTAGTTTTCATAGAAACATAGAATGC
>VZTL01069161.1:0-20096 GCA_013400535.1 Scopus umbretta | reverse complement strand
TTTTTTTTTTTTTTTAGAAGTGTTTATGGTCTCGAGATACAGATATCCGAGTGATGAAGCAGATCTGATAAATGGAGACATAGGAACAAGTCAGGGTGATCTGGCATGCTTTGTGGCTTTACCAGTGTGGGGTCTGGCAGTGGAGCTGCCTGACTTTTTCAGTTTCCCTCATTTGGGAGTTTTTTAATAGTCAATGTTTTGGACCTCTCAAAATCATAATGGTGCACAGAAATTGTTTCCTGCAAAAGGAAAACCACACTGACTCAGAGTTTGGCTGTTGGGACTTTCACAAGATTGCAGTTCCTAACTGTGATGTGCCCTAAGGTGTAAATCAGGGAAGGATGACATCCAGATGATGCTGTGGAGGGAGACGACTCCAGAAACCGAAGCAGGGTTGGGGGGAAAGATGGTTATCTTTTGTGTCAGTAATGCTGTCGATACAAACTTTTTTCCCCCTGATTTTTTTGATGGGCTCTAAAAAAATAAGAGAATTGTTAATGGTTGAATTAATTATGCTGGGTAACTGTGATACACAAAGATGCTGGATGAATCTTTTGTGGAGTTTACGCTTTGGCAACAAAACACGATACTGTTGAGCATAAATGACAGCAGAGTAAATGCTTACTGAGAAGTCAAATCCTATTCTTAGTTGTATTACTATTATTAGTGCTGTTGTCACCATTCCCTATTTTCTAGTTGTGTCAAGAACAGAGAGCAAAAACGTACAGGCTTTTTCAGCGCATTCATAAAAATAGGTCTTAGCACCGGAAAAGTGGTACCGGTCGGAGTTGCTGTTAAATGGAGGTACCTGCGCCAGAGCTGCCCCGTCGCTCTCTGTCTCCGCAGCCTGCTGGACTTGGGTGGAAGGCATGGGCAAAGGTCTGCTGCCCTGCAGCCGAAGCTGCCGTGCTTGGCCGCGCCACTGTTGTGGTTTAACCCCAATCGGCAACCCAGCACCACACAGCCGCTCGCTCACCCTCCCCCTGCCCCGGTGGGATGGGGCAGAGAACCAAGGAGGAAAAGAAAAAAAAAACCACACAAACAAAAAAACCCACCCTAAAACCCATGGGTTGAGATAAAGGCAGTTTAATAGGACAGCAGAGAAAGAGAAAATAATAATAATAACAACAGAATATACAAAACAAGTGATACACAACGCAATTGCTCACCACCTGATGCCCAGCCTGCCCCCAAGCAGCAATCACTCCCTCCCCAGCCAACTCCCCCAGTTTATATACTGAGCTTGCCATCAGGTGGTATGGAATAGCCCTGATGGCTAATTGGGATCAGCTGTCCTGCCTGCATTCCCTCCCAGCTTCTTGTGCACCTGGCAGAGCATGGGAAGCTGAAAAGTCCTTGACTAGTGTAAACAGCTGAAACCAGGACAAAGCTGCTTGGAAAATATTGGCCCANTGCAAATGACATTTAATTCTAGAGACAAAAAAATCCAGTGTATTTACATTTTCTTGTGATTTGTATCTCTTCCTACATGGATAAGAAGATTTCTTCTAAAGTCTTTGCTTCATCTCTGCAGAGTTCAAAGATCATTTCAAATGTGTAATCTGGAATTCCTTCGGTTGCCGCACTAATAATCTCAACTTTTAAGTGAGGACAGCAGGGACTTTAAAGGCAGTGGTCTCTCCCTGCAAGGTGACATGTTGCTGGGTCCTCAGCAGACACGGTGAAATCTGAACATCTGTATTAAGTTCTTGCAAGGGGCTTTTCCTTTGTTTGTGGTCTTGCTGAGAGAGGATGAACATATGCTGGGATTTCTTTTCTTCCAGGGTGAGTGCACAACATTGCCTGAGGGTAAAAGCCAAGCGTTTGTATGGGAGGGGAGAAAAAAGTTTATAAAACCAATTCCTGTGTGATCTGCCAGTGATACAGATGTGATGGACAAGTTCCCCAAAGCCTGAAAACATTTCCATGTAAATATTATTTTTAAACTCTCTGTCTGTATGGAACGGAGCTATAGGTACCTGTCATGGCATCCTTCAGATCTGTTGCTGGGGTAGTGCGGTGATGCGTTGCCCTCTCTCTAACAGGCGTGTTGTGGTTGTGCCTCACCTTTGGGTGACCCCTTCCTTAATGCCAACAAGCAAATCTTGGTCACCTCTTAAACCAACACCGAGTGTCTGGGTGTCTGCTTGGCCAAGGACAGGCTTGCTCTGAAACGCGGGGGTGAGACGTCCCGGTCTCTGGCTGCTCGAGATTCCTCTTTCAGTTTTCCATTTGGGCTTTAATCTTCTGATAAGCCCTTGGTACAGTGGAGGGGAAATGTCAAGGTAAATGAAGACTTAGAGAGCAGCAGGGGGAGAAGTAACTTCTGTCATCAGATTTTTCTTTTTTTTCCTGTAAAAACAAGAAATAAGAGATGAAGTATTTCTGAAATCTTGATGTCAGTCAGGAACAATCCCAGCTGACAGTCCCCGTGCATCCCTCCTTGCCCTGCCAGCGAGAGCTGCAATGCAAGGGCTTTAAAGCTTCACACAGTGCAAAAAGAAAAGAAAAAAAAAAATTAGTAGATGATTACTTGAAATCCATCACCTGGAATCTTTGATAGCCCTGGATGCAACAGAGCTCTACAGGATAAAACCATGCCTGCCCTGGACTGCTGCGTGGCGAGGCGTTAGCTTGGATGGGAGGCACCCGGGAGCACTTGCTCCTGCCGCTTCTCCCCATCCCAAATCCAGCCAGCACTTCGGTGTGGGTTTTCACTCTTGGCACTGCGTGCTCCATCTGCCTTCGGACAAACGGGAAGCGCGGGGGAATGTCATAGGTGGTGGGTCTCTGCTGCCGAATGAGATCCAGAGGAGAGTGGTGCTGTCAGATATGGCTGGGAACTGACTGAACGTAATTTCCAGTGAAGCAAAGCAAGTCAGTGACACAGACTGAATAGATGATGCTTTTAAGCAAATTGTCCGAGTATCAGATGAGGGAATTACAGGCCTGCGTCAGTCTTTTCAGATGTTATTATGTACACTCTGTGTTATTGTCAAGCGCCCTGTGTTGGCCACGCACAATTTTTCTTGGTGTGTTCAAAGAGGTGCGAGATTTCCCGTGAGTATGATATTCTCAGTCCTCTCTTTAGTTTAATTAACTTTTGAGAAGAATATTTTGAGGCATGATTTTTTCCCAATATTTGCAGCATCTTTTTTATGACCATAACCCCTTCTGGAGCCACCTTCTCTTTTCCCCTTGCCCCATGCTTGTATTGCAGCCATCTTCTTGGTGGAGCTGTAACCGTCTGCACCGTGGTCAGTGGAGCCCACTGGTGGGTTTTGGCCCATCTCTCTGCTTCATGAGCTTCCCTACTTCTCTGCTAAGGCATATAATAAGGGAGGGCTGCCTCAACTTCTTTGTAGAATGGGATTCTTCATTATAATCATCTTGATAGGATTTTGCTTCCTTGCTAGTAATACGAGACAATGCGCAACAAGAGGAGGACTTGCGTTTTGTGAGTTTGGAGGCTAAAAAGTAGAAATGTCTTGTACTGTGTAATAGCACTGGCTCCTGACACAGTAGCGTCGTGTTGCATGATGTGTCATGACATAGTAGTGTCGTGTTTTGTGGCATGTCATGACTTGCATGTTGTTTTACTCCAAGTCTGGGAAGCTTCTCCAGACATGCTCAGCAGGAGAACGATTGCGCTCCTTTTAGGAGCTAACACAAAACCATTGAGGAAGCAAGCGTGGTTAACCATGCCTCCTGCTTTAGCACTTGCTTGGATTAGCTGGGACGCAGGTATGAGTGATGCCAGCATGTTGGACCACCACGTCATCAGTTGGTCCTGCTGTCCTCTGGGATGCAAACGCGGTACAGTCTGTGAGTTCTTATGTAGATTTGGTTTCCAGCAAGACACCTCCTCGGAGAAGGGTGTCCTTCTGCTTGTTGCTGCTTTGTTTGACGTGTGGGAGAAGTTAGGGTTCTCAGGATGAAGGCAAATTCAAGGACTTTGTCCTCTCTATGTTCATGGGTAAACAAGGGCAACGATTCAGTGCAATGATTTATTACAAGGCTCTGTCTCTCTTTCCAGGGCTTCCTCCAAGACTCCAGCTTTTCCCAGCCAGTTTCTGCATCAGTTGGTTGCTCCTTTGGGAGAGTGGAAGTTAATTTCTCATTATTATCGTGCATAGATTCAGAAGATGGAAGATAGTCAGCTTTTGCTGTCCCTTGACTCCATGATAACTTGATAGTCAGAGAAAATAAAGCTAACAGTTGTGCAGGATAAAAAATAGCGTAATCAAGACTGTTAGCAGGAGCCATTTCTCAGCGCAGTGCGTGGGAGGGAGGGATGGATGGAGGGGGCTCCATCACCTGCGCACTGGGGGCGGCTGCTGCTGAGGCACCAGTAATGTACAGAAAGTGTCCGGTGCGTGAGACCCTTCTGCATTACTGCTTTATTGACTGTCGTTGCCCTCTGGCTCCGGGGGATGGCGTATGCAGGCAGCGCGGAGTGACAGGCAACTGCCTGACCATGGTGTTGGGATCAGCCAGGAGAGGATTTCACCAGCTTTGCCCAGGCAGCCTTTCCCCGCGCTTCTGGCTCGCTGGAACAGCGCTCATCTCGCTGCCGTGGCACGGTTCACAAGCCCTTTCTGGGCTGGTGGCAAGCGCTGAGGCTGCTGATGCCTGCTGGCTTTGGCCGGGCCCCCGTGAGCAGCTTCACACCTAGTTTTGTGATTTCATTGTAAAGAACTGAGCTGCTTTAAATATCTGCCTTGGCAAGGAATTGAAATAAATATAAGATGATAAAATAAAATAATCAATTTTAGAACCATGGACCTTCTTAAGAGGAGGGGTTCTGGCTGATCTTACTCCATTGTCCTGGGAAAAGAGTTGCTTTTGGCTTTGCAATATTTATAATTCCCTTTTGGCAACCTGAGATCCCTAGGCAGTAAAACAGAGTTTTCATTAAATTATACATCTGACAATTACCAAATCTTGATGTGACAACTTGGGGGGAACTAGTTGCATTGACCAGCCTTATTAATATTGCGGTAATATGATTAGGGGAACGTCTTGGTCGTTTAGGCCAAAGGGACATTAGTTTATGAGCACAATGGAGAGGCAGATATGAAGCATCAGTTGACCAAAATACCCTAATCTTAACTTGTTTTCTGTTTACTCCCTCCTTGCATCTGGTTCATGTTCATGGTAAGATGAGTTGGTTTATCTTCTTATTATCCAAGGAAAGGACTTCATAGAAAGCAAGAAAAACCCCTCAGAATGGGACTTGGAGTTAGAGGTAGGTATGCATAGCTGGATTTGTTGCCAAATCCAAAATGGCATTTCTGGAAAATCTTCCCAGGAAATCCCCTGTGTTTTCTTCCAGAACAAGCACTCCATTACCACCTCTCCCAGTGTTACTGGGAGAAACTCCAGTTTATCTGGTGGCCTGGCCTGGTCCTCAGCTGGAGGCTGGCATCCCCAGGAGCCCCAGGTAGCTCCAAGCAACCTGGCAGGTTTTGAGACCCATCAGCCGCAGGTTATGATTGTTTGCTTTGAAAATAAGTCCAAAAATGGAATTTAGTATCTCTTTCCTAGTTGTAGCAGGAACAACTTGGGGAAAAGTAGCTCTTATGCTGTTGTGGCAATTTATGTAAGAGCCGTGGTGGTAAATAACAGAGGGAGAGGGAGGGAAGCATCTCAAATCTCATCAATACTTAAGACAAAAGGCTTTCTGCTCTGCAATTACTCTTCCTGTCCTTTCCCCTCCTTCCCCCAGGCCGCAAGCAAGAAACCTAAATAGAGATCAGGCAGCTTTTAAATGCCACAGGCTCATAAAAGAGAGGAAATTCAGAGTTGTAACTTTGCTGCATGCTATTTGGGTCTGTAAGCAAGCAGACTATCCTGCAAGCTCCACACAGTGGGACCAGAAATAATTGCACCATCTCTGCAAAGAGCCCGGCTGCCCTTGTTTCGGGGCTCAGGCGTTTGCTCCTGCGCAGCTTTTGGGGAGATGGACAAGCGACGTGCCTGGCTGCTGGCGCCGAGGGCAGGTCCCCGCCGTCGCGCCTGGGCTCACGGGGATGTATGTGAATTGGAGGCCGGGGTGCGCATCTCTGCCTATGGAGCAGCAGCAGCAGTGGCTGTTGCGAAGGTTTGCTTGTTGGTGTTCCCAGCCTAAATTAAATACAGTGATTTACTGTATGTGAGCAAGGCAGGCAAAGTGCTCGTCTCCTCTGCTGCTGGGGTGAGTGTCACATTTTAGGACTGCTCCATCCACCCGTTCCCAGTCCTTTTCCTTTTGTTTGCTGCCTTTTTTTGTAAGTGTGACAAACCCTTTCTCATCTCATTGCAAACAAATTTATTCTGAGTGGAGGGGGAAACACTATTTACCTTTCTGCATTATCCTGGGGAATCAGCTGGAGTGAGTAAGTGGAGTAGCCTGGGTTTGACTTAGAGCAAATACAGGTGAGGCAACCTGCTGTGAGATCGTGCTGCCATTGCATGGCCACAAGTCTGTTTTTTGTCATACATGATGCAAAACATGCAAAACTGGGCTGTGGCCATCTCCGTCGGGGAGGGAGAGGGGGCACGTGGCAGCCAGGTGCTGTGGGGGTCCAGCGACCCCTCCAGCAGCCCCAACACGTCACGCCACAAGCACAAACAGGCTTCTTGGTGGGTCTAGATCACTCTGGCTTGCTTGCTTTCAGCTGTACTGTAATATTAAAATACTATTTTATTAGTTTCCATTTAGTCCTGCATTAATGAAAAGAGCACTATGTAGCTGCAAAGTAGTAGCTAGTCAAATCAAGTAAATTGCCATTAATGTTCCCACACTTGTTATTGCTGCAGTTCCATGTGGAGTTTAATACAGAGGAAGACGATTGCTTTCTACGTCTGATGACACACAGGCAAGCCAACCTTGCCTTGGCTGCAGGCTTCCTAAACATGCGCCCGCAGGAGCCAGTAGGGAATTGCAGTCCCAGGGTAGCCCATGTTTGGGCGTGCAGTTTCATCCCCTTCTTGTACAAAGGTACAAATGAAATCCCCAGATTCAGTCTGAGTAGCAAACTTCAGGTGAGATCTAGGTTGGAGTCGTACCCATCGTGCGTACGGGGAATCCCCAGCGGACCTCGTCTGCTCGGTCTTCCCGCAGCCATCAGTTTGGTGCTCTTGGATGTGTTTGTGTGCCAGAGAGAGAAGCACAGGAGATCTTCCCTCTCTGTTCTTTCTTAGAGCAAGAGAAGTATAATAGCAATGTATATCAGGTTAAAATTGCCTCTCATTTTATGAAGATATCTTTAAAAACCAGTCGCTTTCTATGAGCCTTAAAGCAATTCGATACGCTCTTCCTGAAACTGACAGCTGCTCCAGAGATCCTTAAGTGATTTTGTTTCGTTGTGCTTTATTTTGTATAAATCTCTTTAACTGTTTTCCAGTGACCTCTTAGTGTGTTCTTTTTTCATCGCAGAAATAAGCCAACAAAAACCTGATTCCAGCCTTGCAGAACGGCAGCGAGGTTGCAGAGCTCAGCTCTGCGGTCCCTTCACAAGCACGCTCTCATGACACTGAATGCGAGAAAAGCGGTATTTTACTCGCATCAAAAAACTTTCAGGTTCTTCGAGTGTATGTTCTCCAAAAAGCCGTGTACACGAGTGCCGAGGCACTGGGCAGGAGATAAGTTCCTGCGCCGTCTTTTTGTTACTCGCCCTAAACATGCAGGTAGCTTGTTGTAAGCCATAGGGCACGTCTCCGCGACAAGGGGAAATCTTTGGCGTTTTGAGAAGGGTTTGAGCTGACGTGCAGTGACTGAAGGTTTATAGAATAAACACTGAAACAAGATACATAATATCCCCACTGAATTAATCCTGCAATGTCTACAACGCTGTCAAATAGACACTGTGGTTGTGCTGACACCCAAGCATTTATTTTCAGGGTGATGCACAGGAGTAGAGAGGATGAGCAGCCTCACCGGGCCCTCGGGTCTGGGCTGCTGGGACATGGTGGGGCCGGAGGAGGAGCGGGCATAGTCTTGGGGAAACGGAGCTCAGTGTTCTGGTCACAGGGAATAAATGTTTGCATGTACGTGGTCGTGGGGATCTATAACTTCTGTCTTAGTAAAAAAGTGTGCTAGTAATCACTTACATCAAAGATAATTTCTGTTTTGCAACTGTACGTGGAAGTAGAATGTCCATTTTCATGCTAAAAGAGACTGTGCAGTTTCTGTCAACATTCATTAAGTTTGTGGCGTGCACGTGCGTTTCGCAGGGCAAATGCTGAGCTTAAGTCAGGCAAGGCATCCTTTTGCATGTACCCGAAGATGAGTACTTACGTGCAGAGACAAGGGAAAAGGATGGGTTTCTGGTGGCAGGTCCCGTGATTGCTGACAGTGTTTGTTTTGGTGGAGGAGGGGCGTTGTATTGGTTGATCTAGGTAATTTCAGCTGGCCGATGGTGGTAGAAAACCATCATGAGCTTGTTTTCCTCAGTAGCAAGGTGCCTTTATGCACTTAATGGAGCATTGGGATGAGTTACTCTATAATTAACCACTTTTACATCAACGTTACTGCCCTATTATTATGTCATAAACATGGGTAAAGGTGATTGTCTTCAAATGGAGTATTTTTTTAGAGAAACATGAGAAGAGGGTACCTGCAGAAGTTTGTTCTTGCGCTTATTTCATGGCGTTGTGCTATTTGAAACACAGAACCAAGAGGGAAGAAGGATGCTTTTCCAGCTGGGCCAGGCACTGATTTTTGCACCTTTGGCATGGCTCTGAAATCACAAGCCACTATTGCATGAACACAAACTGCTTAATTTGGCTTATTTATTTAAAGAGCTTCCTTGCATCAGCTGGCCTTGAAACTATTTTCGGTGGGTTTTTTAGCAATTCCAGGTATCACTTTGCTCTGTCTGAAAACACCTGGCTGCTAACGTCCAGAAAATCAAGGGGTGCGAGGAGTGATGTGAAGTCTGGACTGGATGGAACTGGGAGGATCCTCTCTCCTAAAAGGCTTCTTTCTGTTAATTTGGTTTATTTATGCAAGTTCAGGTGCTTTACTTTATCAAAAGGCTCCAGCCAAAGCTTTCCTGTGAAAGTTGTTTATTGCTGCTGTTGCTAATGCCGTTGTTTTTCTTTCTGTTCTTGGTGTCCTAAAGCCAAATTACTGTGACTAATGCACCACTGTAAATGTCTGCAGCATCCACAGCACTGCTGCCTGCGTGGGATGCATGCTGTCTTTGCAGTGATGTGTTGTTTGGGTTTTTTTTTTTATTATTCTTTATTTTTTAGTATTACAGCAGAAATGCCCCTATTCAGTATTGGTATAGCAGATGGCAAAACATTTCTGTGAAATACTGTCGTACACCAAAAAGATGTTGACTGCTGTCTGTTGGGCAAGTGTCAGTGTGCCTTTATTGATATTCTAAAGCATCAACGTGGTTTCTAAGCGGAAAGTGTTTTCATGTGTCTTTGAAGTCAAGGAGGTGCTCAAAAGAGACAAGTTACTCCATGTCTAATACTGATCTAAGCAGGAGCAGCAAAACCGATGTATAAGCTAATGCTTTTTTCCGTCCATTCTTTTTTGCTTATTTACTGCCTTTTTAAGCCAACATCTGCACTCTGGTGCTGCGTTAGAGGTGGTTGTTATCTAATTCTGCTGATGCATTAGAAAGAGAGAGATTGTCTATAATAAAATAATAACAATCTTTTTTTTTCTCTTAACCTTTCTTTCCTTCTAATTTTCATTGTGTAGCTGAGCCCAGTCATAATATATCCTGTGAAAACACAGGCTGTTTTATGATAAGATTTCCTTTTTTTTTTTTTTAAACCAACCGAACAAAAAAACACTCACTGGAACACTTACTTCATTAGGTACAAAATTCTTAAGTAAAATTTTGCACTGTGCAAAACATCTGTTCATCCAGTTAATGGCAACAAAAGGTGAAAATTTGTATTATGCCAAATACATAATAGTGCTTTTCTGTAGAGACTTTCACTGGTCTGTAGTACATTGCTTTATAAACTCCCTTAGGGTGTTGGTTTTTTTCCTTTATGTAATCCAAAACTGTTTCTTGTTTTCAGACCACAGAATGGTTCTATGATCCTGTACAATAGGAAGAAGGTGAAATACAGGAAAGATGGATATTGCTGGAAGAAAAGGAAAGATGGGAAAACCACCAGAGAGGATCACATGAAACTGAAAGTCCAAGGAGTGGAGGTAGGAGAATGGAGGGTGGTGGGTTTGGGCGATAGGTGGGCTGGAAAGCTCCCCAAAATATGTTCAATGTGAAGTTGTCCACACGTTCAGAAAAGTATTTACATTTGCTGAATTCCAGCTCCCCACCCCCCTGCAGCCCCCCCAAAATATACAAGTGTTCTTTTTTACTACTTCGAGCAAAATTTGCCTATGGCTTCTCCATCTGATTATGTTACTGCTGTCTGGTTGTCATGAGGTTGTGCAGCTGCAGGAAGGCGCTGCAGCGTCTTCATGCCGAGCATCTTTTGGTAGAATACGTGCTTTTTGTAACAGGTACTTCACGAGGGTGACCAAACATCTCAGGGTGGGTTGCTAAGCATTTTTTTTACCATGTAAGCTCTGTATGTATAAGATTTGATTCTCACAAAATACCAGCTAGTTTTTGATAGCAATTGCCATAATTTTCCGTATGCTTATTAAGTGTCAGTCTTACAGTATGCAGAAGTAGAATTTCTGCTGAATTTAGACTGGAATAGGACTCTGCTTCGAGGCATGTTTTGATCGAGACCATTACTCTACTGATGGTATTTGCCATTCAGAGAAATTCAGATGGATGATTTCACCTGACACAGTATTTCTGGAGTAAGCCTGTTTGTTCTAAAATATGCCAGTTTGACACAACTACTCTTTCTGCAACTCTGCCCGTGTGAGGAAAGAGCTACTTGATAGCACTGATCAGTTCTGATGTTAAAGGTCTGCACAGATGTGGATAAGAAGCACGTTCATTTAACTTTTTCTTTTATATTTTATTAAATGGGAATTACATTTTCTGATAGTAGAAGTCCAACTGCAGAGCTTTGCCTAGCTTAGTTCCTAAGGCAATGAGGCTGCGTTCCCTGCATTTTATATTGAACTTCAGGCCAAAATGGGAAAAGGGTGTTTAAACATGTAATTGTTGCATTTAGCTGTGTCATCGAGAAATACTCCAATTTTGGCAAATGACTAGCCAAGCCGTAAGGGTATGTATTTGTATAAGCTGTATTGATTTCTGCAGTTAATAGACTGCGTGCATCACTACGGATAGGAAGCCGCACCCAGTTACACGGGCGCAGCACAGCACAATTTGCAGCGTTTGGAATAATTGGTGTTGTTTAGTGACAGTCAAAGCTTTAAACCGTTATCGCGAGGTCTACCTGATAGCTTTCAGGCTGGACTTCGGGCTAAGCCAGGCTTTCCAACCTCACCCCCAGGCCTGTCTTTGCAGACATTTTGCATGGAATTAACTTTTCCCACGTCCAGGTGATGAGCACCCTGCGCTCCCCAGCATGGCTTGCTGGGTTTTTTTTTGACACCTGCATGGTGTTACTGAATTCAGCGTGGGGGATTCGAAGCGGCCGAGCTCCTGGGATACATCTCATGTTCCAGCTTCCTTCTGGGTGATTTGTCATTCTTACGTTCTGTCTGCTTTAATGAGGTTTTTGGGTTTAAAATAGTATTAAATGGATTGCATTATATTACACCAGAGAGGCATAACTCTGTTCCATAATTTTTGCATTCAATAACAATGTTTTATTATGACAAGCCAAAAAAAAAGTCAGCATAAGAGAAATTGCACGTTGGTTCTGTTTTGTGTTTGTAGAGCGTGATTTAATTAACTTCTGTGAAGCTTAACAATGCAGAATACCAAAACCTGCCCTGCAAAACTTACCTGTAGGAGTGGAGTGGTGGCCATTGGCTACCACACAGGCACATGATTAAATAAATACTTTTTTCAAAGATGAAGCGTTGACACTTTGACATTTTTTCAAAGATGAAGTGATCAACCCTTGAGTGCCTGAGTGCGTGGATGTGCGCGGTGATCACATTTAGCTCAGATAGCCCTGCACTGAACCCAGTAATTTCTATTTTATTGAAGCGTGTCTTCTGGAAAGTAACAAATCTGAAATTGGATGTATTGGGAGCTGGAGAACGCACAGCTCTCTCAGGGTTTCTTCCTGTGGCTGATCACATTTGCCACTTAAGAAAATAAGTGTCTAAGTACTTGCTTTGTGATTTGGATGTGCTGGGGTTCAGTCTTTCATTCCTACCTCTTTTCTCCAGCTTAAGAGCCCTTTAGTACTTGATACTTTATCTCCAAGAAGGTACTTAGGCCCTCTCATTGGTTGTCCTCGCTACGAAGCCCAACAGACCCAGCTCTGAGCCTCCTGGCTTGGGCAGATGTGGGATGTGGCCGGTTTTACAGTTGCTAGGTCTTGCAGTGGCTAAAGCAATAGTCAAGCACAAACCTGGCCCCTGAGCCAACACTGAACAGCTACTGTCAATTTTTACTGGGCTCAAACTGGAGGAACACAACTTCTACGTAAATCTATGTGTTAAGTAGCACTAAGGGTGTATCAAAATCCAGACTGATTGTCTAAGCGTTGAAAAGAAATTAGTATTTTTTCCCCCAGGTATCAGAGCATACAAAGGAACCAACGATTCAAGTCATCGTAATTTATGTATTGAAAGACAGAAGAAAAGAAACAGACAGGAACAGGCAAATAGAGATTTGGGTCTAAAATTAAACTCCCGCATAAATCTGGATCTAGAAGGGCTGAGTCTGCTGTAGAAACGTCTCTTGTACTGAATGTGCCTGAAAGCATGTCCGTATTTTCCAGAGGCTGTAGGAAAACCCTCTGTGTTCTGCTGTGCCATCCCCTTGCTGACCTCTCCTAATGCCCCCTTGCTGTCCTCTCTCGCTGACCAGGCAGCATCTAAGCGATTGCTGCCGGTCTCCATTCTGAACAATGCAGAAAAAGTTCACTTTCTTGACCTCTACATGTTGCTTGGGCAGAATTACGTGGTTTTAACCTTCTTAATTAATGACTCAATTGGTATGCTGCGCTACTTCACGGATAATGTTATGGGTTTCTGTTTCTGATACCATCCTAATGGGTAGTTACGTCCTTTACTTGGAAACGTAGGCAACAGATTTAAAATAATAAAAAAGGCTTTTTTCAAAGTTGGAGTGATGCTGNTTCTAATTAATTAGGATCCCCGGTGATGTGTTCCTAATCAATTCACATAATTAAAAATTTTAACTAATAAATAATAGTAAGGGGAGTGTGGAAATAGCTTTAACGTCATTCCAGACTAGTGGTGCTCCGACTGTACAGATGGTTGGCTCAGCTGATTTGTTTGCCTTTTCTTGTGCGTGAACCTTTCCAGGTGCCTATAAGTGGCGCATTCACGTGAATTCATAGTAAACTGCTGCTAAAATTAAAATGGGGTAATATTTTTTTATAGTATGATGCTCTCTTGTCCTCTGTGTTTTGGAAGGTCGGCGACAGTTCTGTTGCTTTTTATCCTGTATTGAGGATGTTTTGGTCTCTCCAAAGCCCAGCGCCTGAAGAGAAGTGAGAGACAACTCTAAGAGTCTCTCGAACTCAGGGCAAAGCCGCGCCCTGCAGGGTCCCTCTCTGAGCACGAGCAACGCTGCCTGTGCTGCGGCTTTGCCAAATTACGGGCAGGAGCCTGATGCCCTACAAAAACCCAATGGCTTTAGCAGCAGCAGCAGCAACAGCATCCGTCAGTGAGGACGCTCCCGCGCCTGTGCTGGGGTGGGAGAGGGAGCGGCGCTGCCAGCAGAGCAGTGACCGCCGGCGGCCCCGGCTCGTCAGGGAGGGTCCTTCGTCAGCGTCGATTCAGTCTGACACCACTGATTTCAGATCGGAGAGATGAGAGAACAAGATGAATGCGCCAGAGCTCATAGATCTGAAATCTCTTGTTCTCTCATATGTAGATGTATGTTATCTCAGTACAATACGATAATCTTTACGACTTCCTTAACAACAACAACAACAAAAAAAAAAGTAAAACTTGATTTAAGTCTTATTAAGAGAGAAACTCCCTTGTGGAGATGGAGATGCAGAGTATCAATTTTGTATGCAGGACTTGTATTTAATTATTATCATAACAGTCTCTTAACACTATTACAGATTAGTCCACGAGGACAGGAATGGAGATTTTAGATTATTCAAAATCTGCATAAACCTTGGGACATCACCGTAAAAACTTTGGAAAAGGTTTCATTAGCGTTTGGGTCTGAAAACGCGGCATACCTAAACTCGGTATTGCGCAGGCTGTACAACCTGGGTGATAATAGTGTCATTTACTCTTACAGCTTGTGAGCTGGGAATACGTGCTAAGAACAAGATGACTTTTCCTTTTAGTAAATGACCAAATGGGCTTTTCTGTATTATGTAAAATAACCCATCATGGAATATTAAACTGCAAAATGTTTTTACATCTCTCAATTCCCTGCTATTGTCGGTGAAATTTACTTGTGAGTTATTACTGGAGGGTGAAAGCAACTTCTGAGATCGCATGTTCAAGCAGCACTAATCTGGAGAACTATTCCTAG
Source organism: Scopus umbretta (assembly GCA_013400535.1). Taxonomy (NCBI): domain Eukaryota; kingdom Metazoa; phylum Chordata; class Aves; order Pelecaniformes; family Scopidae; genus Scopus; species Scopus umbretta. The sequence continues at coordinate 5,547 of VZTL01069161.1, read as the reverse complement.
GACACTCTGATCCGATTCACTTTAATTTACATGGGCTTTGCTCGCCCTCGGAGGTGAGCTGTGCAGTTTGCAAACTAATTAGGACTGCATTGTTCAGTCGGGCTGCTTAATGCATTCCAGAGAAGTACTGCAGAATGGCTTTGGAGGAGAAATGAGAGTTTAATGTGAACGGCTTTCTGAAAATATGACACACACGTGTGCATACATTAACGCAAACAAGTGCAGCCCTGAAAGCAAAGGAGAACAACTGCTCGAGGAGGAGTGACAGATTTTATACAAATCTATTCTTCATCATTGCTACTAAGGGTGTTTTCCATACATCCCTCCTAATATTTGACTTTTGCCACTTCTAACCAGTGTCTCCCTTAATCTCCCGTAACTCATTAGAGGGCAGAGTCCAACAACATCTCCCCGTCTTTGCCGTGGCGAGCGCATCTCTACAATGGACACAACAGGCAGATGCTTGTACAGAAATGTGGAAGGTCTTGACTCCTCCTGGGCTCTGATGGGATTTTATTCTGTTCCTTATTCTATGTGATGTTTATGGCATCCAGAACGTAGGGTTGTGACGGCATCATAATGATTCATGTGTCTGTGGCAGTCCTGGGGAAATCAGAGAGCTGGTTTACCGTTTCTGAAGGGGAATATGGATTATCATTAAATCTGGAGTGGTTCTCCTGAGAGTCTCTTCTGAAGGGAACATACATATCAATAATTCCTTTTCTATATCGGGATCCTAATGTATTTGTTTGCAGTAACATAAATTCACAGCAAATGGTCGTGGATTTTGGCATCTTTTCCTAACACCCCATACATGTGGAGGAGATTTTATTCTTCAACAGACCTGTAACATACCTAATTCTTTAATTGTCGTAGCTTATTTCGCGGTTTATAGCTTCAGCAATAAAAGCTTTCTTAATATCCGAGTGTCTCAGAATGAAGATTCAGCTGAGATCAGGGCCGCTGGCTTGCATGTCACATTGGAGGAGATGATCTGCCCAGGTGTGGTGTAGTCAGGATGGCATCTGCTTGGAGCCTGCCTCGGCAAGGGAGTGGGCAGGCCACTTGGCATTTCAGCAGGCAGGTGCATGCAGGGATTGTTTATTCAGAGATATGCTGTTAAGTATTTGGATTTATTTCCTGCGTGGACAAAGCAACTTGAGCCCATGCTTGATTTTAAGTATTGTGTGCTGGTATTTCTATGTTGTCAAAAGTCTGAAGGACTTTCTCAGTTTAGCAGGGAGTAAATGGATGGAAGTGCAGCTGCAGGTTGCATTTGCTCCCATGCTTTTCCCCATTCTTAAATGAAGTACCTGTGTAAGGGCTGTGCTGGGCTGGATGCCTCCTTGTTGGGGAATTCCTGTCCCCCATCTCGTTCCTTAACACATGCCATGCAGTCGGCTCCAGAGAAGAGGTTTGTTGTAACAGGTTAGTGAATATTTGTGGGAAAATTATTATATCTTGAGATGCCATGGTACGGCTTTTACGCTGCATTTTGTTCACTCTCTCAGCCTGGCAGCGTCTCTCCGGAATAACTAAATACCGTCTACCAGATGAAAGTGTTTTGCTTATGGATCGTCACTTCATCTATAAGGCTGGGTTACTGGGAGGCTTCCAGACGGAGACACTCTGTAAACGGGGGGAGCCTTAGACTGAAAGAAATGAAAATAAATTCACAAAGAAATAAAGAGTCTGTTTCTTATTCCTCCTTTTGCAAATAGTCTTTCCAGTGACATATCGGGAACGGACTGAATTACAGCAAAAGCAAGAACGGAGGAGAGCTGCGGGGCAGGAACAACAGTCGTTACATTTACGTTAACTGATGTAATGCCAGGCAACTGGTTTTATGCTCAGTTAGTTCACACATCGTTTTGGACACAAACCAGAATGGAAAACGGTTTTGGTTTTGTATCATCAAGGGAGAAAAGGGGGAATAAAAGGATTAAATTGCTTTCTCAGGCTTTTTCCCCCTTGTATTTGATTCCTTCCACCATTAGTTTTGTGTGATTTCGGTGGGGTAAGGGATATCCTTACCCTCCCTAATCTGCTTTTAACAAAAGACAGCTTTTAAAATTTAATGGATTGAATTTTCTTTTTTGGAAACGGTTTGCTTTGTGGCAACAACTGAGGGTTTTGCATAAACATTAAGAAGCAAAGCTAAGAGCAAGAGCTTTTGGGGTTGTGGCTCAGCTTGAGCATGTTTGTGTTGAATTTCAGTGAAAGATAAATGGTGTGGTGGGTTCAGCTCTTGCAAACATTGAAGCAGCAAAGAGTACTTGCAGGGCAGGCTTGGCTTATTTGCCTTAATTATCCCTGTGAATTTGAATGCTGTTACAGTAGCGTTAAGCCTTGCATGGAGCTACTGCTTGTATTCCAGCTATTATATTTTGAACACAGTGGAAAAAAATAATCTGTGGGCTTTTTAATACAGTTTAGCAAACAAAAATCTTTGTTGCAGTGCATTAAAAAAAGGGTGATCTTTTGACTTCACAAGTCATCTTAAAATGCATTGGAGAAGCACAGCAAAGACATCTAGAATAGTTACGAGTCTTGTGAAGTTTCTGAAATAAGATGCTAAACAACTACACCCGGTTATAGTGCACGGTATCGCTTTATCCAGTAACTGAAGGTTGGTGAAAATAGTGGGCTGAGAAATGGGGGCTAAATCATACCTGGTGTGGATGTGGTATAGTACTGGGTGAGGAGCCTTCAAAGCCAGCCAGAAGCGATGGGGGGTGGGGTGGTGGTAGTGTGTTCTTTTGAGCGCACGTTGGGGTCAGGACCATTTTTTGGGTGATGGGCAGGAGGTGGCCTGTAGGCAAGTTCTGCCCGAGTCAAGGGCAACCGTTCCTTCAATGCAAGGCAACAGGTCTGCAGTAGCAGTTCAGGTAATTGCTTTGTAATTGACTGCATCGCCTTTTTTTTTTCCCCCAGTTAATAAATAGCATGAATAAAGCTGAGCCACATGTGGTGGGATTGTAATTCAAATCCCATTCACTAAAGTCTGAACATTTTTCATTTAGCGTGTAAAGGCAGTTTCGATGTAAATTATTCCAAAAGGATCTCTGTGGACTAATGACATTAGTGTCTAGATAGATTGAAATTGTTTGAGTAATTGATGCTGCAACTGCACCACATACTGGGGGGGAAAAGAGGAGAAAGCCGGAGATGTGAGTTTGCGCACTCCTCTGTTGAGGAGGAATTGGGAGGCTGAATATTCTGGATGGGTTTAAAGAAACGGGGTGACAAACTTCAGCCCCTGCATTGGGTTCCATGCCTTGGCATAGGTGTTATTCCAGTCTCTCCATCTTCCTCTTGATTTGCGTGCAAAGCAGCGGTAGACATCATAGTCCTTTCCGGAGCCCCCCAAACAAAACAAACAAATTTCATATATGTATACGCACTTATGTATTATTTAGCCATCTTTAATAAAAGGTTAGAGCACGTGTGCAGACTCAAAGCAAGCTAACGGGCACCCCTGTACCCCCCTCTGAAACGTGGGGTTTGTGTCACTGCAAAGGCTGTACAGCGGAAATACACATTGACATTTATATTGACTATTTCAGTTTAGAGAAATTCAAAATTAAATATATTTTCTGCCAGCTCTGTGGGAAAATCCATTTACGAAAACAAAATCCAATAGGAGATCTAAAGATTGGTGGCCAGAAATGAAATATTTTGAGAAGAAAATATATGGAGATTGGATTGCTGGATCTGTGGTCTTGGTTTAATGTGCTGGGGATGGGAGATGGGAGTGGAGGTTTATTTGTCCAAACGTTATCCCAGTGTTTGCAATTTAGATGAGAAAGTTGACAGCAAAACAAAGTAAATGTAAATACTTTTTGGACCAGAGACCGTGCTCTACGTTTACGTTCTTGACCACGTGGTTGTCTTTTTGTGCACGCGTAGAGGAAGAGTAACTCCAAAGACTGGAGTCTTCTACCGCAGGTCGCTCGTCACGCAGCTCCTAGAGCATTTTAAATGGGGTGCAGCATGGCGAGGTAAAATCGTTGCCATTCCTTGCAAGATTAAGAGGTTTCCTTTTTCTGTAGGGGATCCCTGCGATTGCATGGAGGATCCAGATGCTGAAGCAGCATGTGCCTTGTAATCTTGTAATTGCATTGTGGGCTGTGACGGAGATAAGGACTTCCACTGGAAATGAGGAGCCTCAGTGTCTCTGCATTACGCGCCTGGGTTTTAATGTGTTTGTATGTATTTATTTCACGGGGTGTCGGAAAGGAAAGAGCATCTCATTTGCTGTATTGCTGCTAATTTTGCATGCGTCAGAGGTCCATTAAACATTTTAATTTCCTGAGTTCCTGTTGGAAAGACGGATATCGCTTATGAAAGTGTGTGTGGGGAGGGGAAGCAGTAAGAGCAGAGCCGTGTCAAGGGTTTGAAGGTGCTGGAGTTCCTAAACAAAATCTGGTGTTGTCCCCAAAAGGCAGTGCAGACACAAAAGCTGGCAACATAGGATTTCAGAGTGGGCCCTGTCCTGCACATGTGCACGTTTTAATGGCCACCACTTTGTAGGGTATTATTTGCTCAGCCTTTTTATAGGCGAGAGCTAAGAATTAATTAGCCACTGTTTGTACAACTCTTCGGAAATATAAAACATTAATTGCATACTAATACCCTGTTGTCAGAAACATAAGGGAAACACAGCGCAGAGGAACGGGGCTGTGGTGGCCTGGGAGCGCTGCCGGCAGAGCGTTCGCCTGCCCTCACCTGGTACCCGGTCGGCTTTTCCACACCATGAGTAAAGTTGTTCCTTCTGTAAAGCCAGGTGCAGCGGGTGTATGCTGGCAGTGATGGTCGTGGTGGTTCACTTGCGCCTGCCAGTACCCCTTTCACACATTCTGAGTTGCAGTTGTAGTCTCCGGGAAATGCGTATACCTGCTCTTCGTGACAGAGTTGAATGAACGAAGTCTGGGGTACCGGAATCCTCTGGGATCGAGGCGGGGTGCTGTAACTGTGCTTGGACGCTGCGTGTCTGTGAGCAGCAGAGTGAGAGTTGTACGTGTCGGTTCAGCTTGATGCTTTGTCAGGGTTTTATAGACAGTCTCACTTTGGGTGTCAGCTGTTTGCAAAATAATAAAGTGCCTCAACAAGCTCCTGGAAAATAACCGGGGGGGGAGGGGGGGGGCAAAAGACAAAAACCAGCAAGCATCTTAAACAAAAGGGCATTAACGAGATGTTGGCCCCTGCTAACGTAGTTGAGATAATGGCTGGTGATGGGATGAAGCTGACAGGAACAAGATCATTGTTTTTTAAAATTTGCTAGATGTGCCAGGTTTGAAACCATGGTACAGCCAGCCATTGAACAAACAGAATACTCTATTTCTTAGAATAAATTAACTGGTGTTCTCGTGGGGACTCAGGTAAACTCGGGTTGTTTGGCACTTTCCAGGAGACACGCAGCACCCTGCAGGATAAGCTCGTAGCCAAAGCTGAGACAAGTTAGTTACCCAGACTTCAGGAATTAGTTTGAAACAGGAGCCATTCTTACTGTGTCTGCCATGGGGCAAACTAAAATTTAAAAAAAAA